>PNEQ01031860.1:0-31591 GCA_003012365.1 Medauroidea extradentata
GTGACTACAAAAAAATTTTGTAACCACTGCAAAAAAAAATTTGGTGAGGTCCATTTTAACAAAATATTTTGCAGTGACTTATAAGTTTTTTTTCAGTGTACACCTTTTCATGAAGTCGGTTAAAAAAGAAGATTAAAAACCTCCGTTTAGCCTTCCGTCGAGAGAGCAAAAGACTGCAAAGGGGTAGCGACGCATCACCTGTGAAAATAAAATTGTGGTTCGGGTATGATCTCTCTTGTGGTGTAATAAATAATTCTCGCCTCCACCACCGGAACAGTTTACTCCTGCGACCATTCGCAATCACAATATGAGGTGCAGCCGCAATCATCTGTAAAGACATCATTCTTGGCCAGAATCGGCCAGGAAACTGTCGCTTCAGTGGAATTGCGTTTGTGGCATGATACATGTCCCCACACGAAGCGCATGCGGCACACGGCAACACATGTAGCATGCGACACCATACCTTGCCGCAGACGACAAGCCGCATGCTACACACAGCCGACAGCTGTCGTCAGCCGCATGCGACAGGTTGCCAAAATGTTGCTTCAGTGGAATTGTGGCTTAAGAATAATATACACAGCACGCTACGACTATTGGGACAGTTAAATAAACAGGTACACCACATGAAACAGCAAAACACCCTGCATTATACAAACGAATTCCAACTTGGAACCGAGAGTTAAAAGGCGTTTAACCTAAATGATTGATACGCGGGTTATGCAAAGTTTTTTTTTTTTTTACTTGTTGGCCGATGCATTGACAAATATTGGTGATTTTATCATTTCATTAAGAAATAACATGTTGAAGGTTTGATAGTTAAAAATTGTATTATGAATACAATAGCCAGCACTTCTTGAACGTTCAAGTTTATGTTGTGATACATGAAAATGAAAATTTTACTGTAAGATGGATACGTTCCCATACATGAAAACTGAACAATATTTACTTCAGATTATGTGTACCTTATATAATTTTAATAGTTTGACAGTTTTCCAAACTCTAGTACAGTGGTTACGAACAGATTTATAACATACACAGCCTAATTCCTTGATTCAACTTTCTTCAGTGCTGAAGTCAAGGTATACTTGTTCACTGTGCGAGAGGTCACAAAACTGAGCTACAAATTTGTGCATGGGTAAAATGTTCCACTTATATAAGAAAGTTATGTGTACTCGGCTTGGAACATACATTAAATTTTCAAACGTTCAGATAATTTCGCAGGAACTTAAAAGTCAACATAAGAAAATTAGTTTTTGGGAATCGGTTATTATCAAGAATTCTTTTATTCTGATTTCTTGCACTTCAGTTACAAAATTACCTCGCCAAAAAGCGAGCACTAGAATCTAATTATAGTAACTACATGTTTGCACAACCTTTATTATAAGATTCTTTTTTCTGTGCAGACTTGAAATTACGTGAGAAGAAAACAATACATATTTTAGCGTTAACTTATTATAATAATTTTCCACTGCTTTGGAATCATTTAGAATGTATAAATAACGTGGAAAGTACTTGAATATCTGCACCCCACGTAGAAATTTCAAAATATAAATCTGTAACCCAATATTTGTGTGCAGCATCATCTTTCCAATATTTTCAAAAAAAATTTCAACTCCTCCAGGAAAACTCTCCATCATTGACGACAACAGTTCAGAGACATAAAATATCTTCGTAACATACGTCAACAATTTTCACTTCCCGAATCCCCTTCGCCATTCCCAGCGCATCCACCAAAAAAAACTCTCTCTCTCTCTCTCTCTCTCTCTCTCTCTCTCGATACAGTTCTCAATTACTACCCACGGGACATAATTTGCTCTGCTCGCGCGATCCAGTCCCTCCCTCTGTCCGTCGTTATTTATTTATTTTTTTTTGTGCTGCGGGCCTGCGCCGAAACGGAACAAACGATAACCCGGGAGAATTTTTCCCCACCCCTCATCACGCCTGTTTACCCTTTTTTTCAGGAGCTCACCACCCCCGCCGTGGCCGGTCATATATCTCACCGGGCTGCGCGTTACCGCGCTGTTAGTATTGCCGTCACACACGCACACACACCTACACACACGGCGCAACACATGTGTTCGCTCGCGCACCTCTGGCGATGGAGTAATTGCGCCTGCGCGACTATCTCTCTCTCTCTCTCTCTCTCTCTCTCTCTGGTCGCACTTCCTCGCTGTCCCGTCACGTAGCGACTGCAGCGCCGCCATATGCTCGCGCGGGGACGCCGCCAACTACGTCAGGGGCGCCAGTTACATGGCGCTCACGTAAAATATGTGTGTATCGCCGAACTCCAGCTCATCACACACGTTGCCAGAGTTCCTGGATTGCCCACGTCGGCTGACGCTCTGGGAATCAACTTAAAATTAGTTTCCGCATGGTGAGGACGATGTTGTTCTCTCTCCTTCCCCCGTCTCCTTTTTCATAACCTCTTCATCATTTTTCCTACTCGTAATCCTTTTCTACTTCCTACCTCGTGTAATTGCACGACTGTGATATATATCAGTGTCGACTATAATGAGTTGCTGCAACTTCACGAAACTTTATAGGTAACATGACTGACTTTAGAAGGGAGAAATATGATTACATACAACTGGGCAGTGCTTTAACATATATACACTACGTTAGCCGGAGTAGTAAAGTGGGTATGTAAATTCGTGACCTGAATAACGTAGCCTTTCAAATGGCCGTGGATTCTTAAGTCACCGCGATGGTCATACGCCAGACATCCGATGCAACTTTCTGTTTCACTCTGGTCAGAATTGCTGTGACCTTTGTAGTAATCATATTAATTTTAGGCATTGCTGGGTATAACATTTCAGTACGTACTTTCATGCATGACATTTTGACATTTGAGTATATAACTGTGGGAAACTCTTCCTTGAATATTAGACTATGCGAGTTTCGACGATCATTTGGGTTGATTTGTTGGGATAGTCTCTGACGAGCACTTTCATGCATGACATTTTGACATTTGAGTACATAACTGTGGGAAACTCTTCCTTGAATATTAGACTATGCGAGTTTTGACGATCATTTGGGTTGATTTGTTGGGATCGTCTCTGACGAGCTAGTTAAAATATCACACACCGTACATTGTATTAGCTGGTTTAAGTTGCGTATTTGTGTATTACAATAAATGGATATTTACTGAAAAACTATTGACAGTTTTCTTAATTTACCAGATTGTTGTGAAATACAATTAGAAACAGTGAAACGATTCCCTATGCAAAATTTAATTTCTGTTAATCTTTACACACATTATGTGGTACAATAACTCGTAATGGTGGCATTAACTAGTGAGATTCGAAAATTCGAATGGTAGCCTATATATGTAAAAGAAATAAAATCCAAGCTACTTGAAAGAGCAAATGAAGCGATGATTCTTATTCTTAAATCATGGACTGATACCTGAAAACAGTCCTATTCCTTCCCGACCTTATATTTAGGAAATATATAACAAAGACAACTTCTTCTCCCTTACGTCCTTTCTTCTCTCAAAAATTGTTCACCTGAGAGGTAACAGTTTTTAAATAATGTATGACTACGACGTCTATAGTAGCAATAAAATTACCCAACGTTGCTCCCACATTGCTAGGATAGTAATTTTTTATTTAGGAAAATTCGCACTTCGCAACTATTCTTCAGGAGTAATATCTTGTTTTGAGATACACAATTATTGTCAGACATTTTTCATCCATTCCTACATAGATTTCACTTCTTATATTTTAAACTTTTTTTTTTGTTCTTAAATGCAAAAGTACGACAGAATTAGATTTTTTCTTAATTTTATAATCTCATGTAACGTCACAATGCGTTGGTAAATGTGATTCAGGGCCACTTACAGGTGGTGTTAGGTGTCAATTGACTGCATGTAATGTTAATTTCAGTGTTTATTAATTACTGAGATATGATGACCGTCTATGTATGCAGTGTATATACTATTCATCGGAGTGACCCTGGATTCCTTGTGTTCTTTAACTGACATGCTACACCTCGGTCTAGTAATAATTATCCTGTGGAGGTATCTTCCCTCTCAACTGTAACTGCGTGATGTATTAGTCAGATGAATTGAAACCCCAATGATGTGATCCACGGGTTCGATTCTCGGCCAGGTCGCTCCTATTTCTGAATGTGGGAAACGTGGAGGACGTCGCCGGTTGCTTTCGTGTTTTCTCCGTATCATCATGCTTACAACGCTCTTTCACATTCCTTTACTGCTATATACTCATCTCATTTCATCCTCACTAGCGCTCAGCGCAAGGAGTTAACGACAGTTCTGGGAACGTAGTCTCTTTCCTGGAAAGTTAAAAATAAATGTTATTATGACGCCACTTTTAACTACAATTCTATCGTATGTCATTACAGATAAATAAATAATAAAATTGGTTTTAAACTAAACCTGAATGCAAAGGAGTCAACATATCCTATAATATGAAATTTAATCCTTTAGTTTTTCACACGTGCAATAAGAACACGCTGTTACATAACTAATTTGACAGCTATCGGACTATAACGAATCGGCCGACTAATACTCGTTCACCTCATTCCTCATCGACTCTATGCGCAAGACGCTTAATTTGTGTCTGTCTTCCCTTTGAGAACTTATCTTTAGGGCGTTCACGTGGCAAATATTCATAATTTTACATTTGCACTGCATAGTAATCACTTAATAGACATTACTTGTGACTACATTTTCCACTTGTAAAATTTTTTTGGCTTTCATAGTTTTCCCATAGTGAAGTGGGAAAGTAAAAATTTGCGAGATGCGGGAACATGGTAGTAACAAAAATCAAGCGTCTTACTAGAACAAAATAATTTACACAGAAACTAGATATGACGGGTGATATGCTAAAATATTTAAAAACACACAATGAGATTCCTTTTGTACTTTAAAAAAAAAAAACCTGAAAATGATGACAATTTACTTCGTTTATTGCAAGTTTAAAAAGAAAAATACACGGGGACTGTTGTGTGTTATTAAATATTTTAGCGCATTGTCCATAATAACTGATTTAAGTGTAAATTACTTCATTCGATCAAGATACTTGGTTTTTGTAGTTTCTATGTTCCCGTAACTTGCCAATTCTGACTTTGGCATACTGCTCTGGAAAAACTGTGAGAGCTAAACAATTTTGACAAGTGGAAAATGCAGTCATATGTAACGTCTGTAAAACTAATAATATGTCGTGCAAATATAAAACTATGCAATTTTGCCACTTGAACACCCCTAAGAGTGAGTGATAACCACCACCTTCAATTTCTGTATTTTGTGTCATAACTATTCTTCTGGGTAAATTTTTGGAACTTAACCTAACTGCGGAATAGAATACATAGGCTACTGATAGAATTTTAGACACCATAAATCTTTATTTTCCGTTACTGTTGTTACATATAGAATTGCAGTTAAGAAAGTAACAAGAATTTTCAAACTGCAATTCTATCTGTTACAACAGTAACGGCAAAAAAAATATATTTACGGTGTATAAAATTCTATCAGTACGTAATCTATTCCGGAGTTAAGTCGAGGTTCCAAAAATGTACCCAGAAGAAAAGCTATGACACAAAATACAAAAATTTAATATGGTGACTATCAGTGACTAGTTAGTGGGCCTGGCGCGTAAACCGTGCTTTAGCGTAGTACGAAAAGTATTTTTTTTTTGCAAAATTACTAAAAATTGTTCCAACGCGTTTATATACGAAAAGAAGACACACTAGAAACTGTGTCCCTACAGTTTTAAAAATGCCATTCCCAAATTAAAAACATGGTCACAAATCTCCTAAAAAGTGGTAAAATTGTTTTCTTCACGTTTCCGTAGCTCGGAAAATATCAACCATAATCTTAAAACTAATTCTTACAAACTTAAATTGGACTTTGACACGTAATTTCCAGAACAATTATTTGGTCATCGTTTGAAGTCCAGCTGAAAATTACTTTCTACTAAACACTGCGCGATTATTTAGTACTTAGTTTGACAGACGTGTTATATTTGACTTACTGCCTTCCCAGTTTGCCTGTCTAAGACATAAAAAATCAACGGTCTACTAACTCTTATAAGTGGAGAACCGAGTGAGGTGAACCAATAGCAACGCGTTGGACTTGCATTCGAAGGGACCCTCATTTAAATTCCTTCTCGGCCATTGATATTTCGTGTTTATTATGGGTCCCAGTCAAATGCTTCGAAATTTCTTGCGATTGCTAGGGTAGTTCCTTAAATCCTAAGACTGAATCCTCTCTAATTACTGTCCTTGTGTAATTTTGTGTTTAATAGTCTCTTGTAAATTACTTCTCCGAAGACGACGAGATGTAGGGTCCGCTTACCATACTAAACTATTAATCGCAATTAAACATGCACATAGAACTTGTTACGAGTGAGTTATTATAATACTTATAATCCGGCGGCCACCAAAGTGGACGAATATTGCGAGTTCGAGGAATAGAAACACTGACTTCCAATGTTGACCCAACACTCACATCACGCCTTGTCCTAGGCTCTTGAGTGCAAGTCACTAATCTGGAGTGTAATTTTCTCTCAGATAGCTCACCTTTATGTAACATTCACCGGCGACTTTATTATTTGATAATGTTAAAGAAAAAGTGGTGCTGCGTAGGCCTACACCTTTTATAAGATTGTGCACACGTATTTCCAAACCCTTAAAGGATTGCAAAAGCACATGTGCCTGTCCGCGAAGTAGAAAGCTTTAAACATTTGTGGAGAACCAGAAATATGTATTGACACGTGTGACGGTCTTTGAATTATAAGGTGAACCTACACGTCTTTGCAATACTAAAGTTTAGAAAATCGTAAACAGAAATACGTTAACCATTATAATTACCATCTTATATTTAAAAAAATCCTTTATTGCCGTAACTACACATAAACGCCTGCTCTCTGTTACTAGCGTAGTGAATTCGGTGTACAGATCATTCTTAACTTTGTGAAACCCGAAAAGTAGCTTATCAGGATTTTAAGTAGGTATATCTCGAAATACGGTCGTTATTACACAAATTTTACATAGGCAACACTTTGTTCCGGCACGAGAACTCGAGCTTGTTCGTTGAGTGCAGTGATGAAGTTCAGAGAACTTCTGGGACAGTCATTTAACTCAGCAGCGACGGCGCATGAATGCCTGCACTCCATGAGGCGTACCAAAGTGTAACTTTTATAGCACTAAGTGTAAATAGTTTTGTAAGGGGAAAAAAGGGTATTTGTAACTGTCGATACCTCGTGTCGGGTAATAAGTTAACCGTCTTGATACGATGACAATTAATGTAATGGTGATTTAGTTGTGTGATTAGATTAAATTAGTTTAGGAATAGTTTAGTAATAGTAAATGAAAATAAAGTGCCTCGAAGTCAGGAGGAGGAATTGGTCTGTCGTCACAAAAGGCTTGGGCCGGACCTGCAACACCTCCCTTCCCCCACTTTCCAGTTATCGCCCCCCCCCCTTCCTAACAAAAAGAACCTCTGTAAAAACCTGGCAGTTGGGGTTATTTTTATTTATTTGCTTAAGTGTTTGTGTTCCATTAAAATTACAGTAGAGTAATGTAAATAGTATTTAGTATTTAAGTGTATATTAACAAATGTGGAAAACGTAATCTTAAAAATAAAGTTAATGAACAAATAAATAGTGGTCAAGTGTAGGGCGGCGTTTTGCTCACGAGGGGCGGAGTTAGGTTGTTCAGTGTTTCCATTGGCTGAAAGGCGTTCCCAAGGGTTATCGGAAACTGGGGACCTTTTCCTGCTAAAAGTGAAGTTGAGCGTCGTCGTGGTTTCAGAGGGGAAGCAAAATAAACGCGTGGTGAGCTGTTGGCGTCCTACCCGGCCACTTTGTCGACATATTTCAGAAAAAATTCACTAGTTGAATATTTTCAAGGCCAGCGTGGGCGTCGCGTATACAACAGTATCAATTAGTATTGCAATTCTACACGTCAGTGAGCGGCCAATGGCGGTACGTGAGACCGGTTCAATAAGATTGGTCGAAGTTCTTAGTTCACATCCCTGGACTCAATTATCAATTAGCCTGAACGGGATTAAGACGACCGTCACAACCGGAAACTCGATGACGTTAGTACACCCAACAGCATAAGTTACTTCCGCAAGTAGACGCGATAAACGGGGACAAACTTATAACACATCGCGACTATTTAAGATGTACAAAAGGTGTAGAGGGCCTGTCTGCCACTATGTGACCACCAGGACGCCAGGATGCTGTCCGAGATCCTGACCTGCATTGCTCGACCGTCGTAACCGCGCCCACATCCAGCCTGCCCGGGTTATTACAAGGTCAGGTACGACGAGCAACAGTAATTGGAAACTATGCGAAAAGGAAACAACCCATAGTTTACTGGGACTGAGATATTCAAGGTTAAAATTTACTGTGTCTCTAAACCTTACATAAACCGCCATTTTCTACGCTCGTATTTTTCTCTAGATATTATGATTTAACGCTTGTGATTTTTCTAGGCCATAATACGTACCTTCTTCTTCTACGTTGTATTATCATTTCAAAATAAATTACTTTGTGGGCTGGTCCTCATTTACATAATTACGTCCGAATGCATTTAACCGAAACTAATTTTCAGTAACTTCTGGCAAAGAATCAAAGCTCCTTTGCGCATCATCGTCAATATGACAGAATTGTTTACGGAGAGGTATTCAATATACTACATTTAACAGACAATGATGTTTGATTAAACTGGCAGAACATTTTTAGAATAGATTAACCTGTATCGCCCGAAGCTGTGCACACCAATCGGCAGCCAGGACCGTGGCGTACAGGTAAATTATGACTTATTATAAAACGTAGCTAGGCCTAATGATGTGTACGTTTTTCAGTAAGTGATCTTGCATGCGGGAAAGTGTCGAGATGTAAGCTGGGGCTGACTAGGGTCGTACCCACGGCCGGTCTGTAGCTAGGAAGACAGATCGCTGCAACGCGCCAAGTGCGTGCAATTTCCGGGGCAGGGACCTGGTTTGCTCGTCCATTCATCGTCTACCTGGAGCGAGCAGCACCCGGGCTCCAGCGCCGTAAATCCCCTGACGAACAAGCCGTCCCTCGGCAGACGGATAAACTGCCGCTGGGCCGCCTTCTCTGGCCTAGCCACCCACCAGAAATGCCCCTCTAATAGATTACATTCCCTACGGCACTTTGCTGTAAAAAAAATACTCTTCGCAAATTCTTCATCGCACCAAGTACCACCAATGGTGTAGCGTGGAGTGTTCCAAGGTGTACGGTGATATTCATTGACTTTACACATGAGTTATTCATCTGTAGAACCATAAAGCCTAGTACACATGACCATCTTTCTTGCGCAAGAAAATGAGCACCAAATGTGTACAAGAAAGACAACACTAGCTAACGTTTTCGCTAGTATTTTACTAAATCAAGTGTTTAGTTCACACGATCAACATTCTTGTACAAGAAGGTGTACATAATTAAAATGTTGAATGCAGATTTTATAGCTGTACTTAGGGTATTTGGGGTTATTTGTGCTATGTTTATTTTGTCCGCACAAAAAAAAAATTTAACGTTAAAATGGAAATTCTGTCGGTAGTAAGTAATATCGTGGTTTAAATGATATGATACATGATCCAGCAACGTAACTTCAATAGTTTATTTCTGTCCAGCTAGAAACCATTTGATTCTAAATACTTCACCTCTGTAACTTATTTCCTTAAAAAAATAGTTGTACGTACATAAAAAATCGTTTGTTTACATTGGACTCGGACAAGAAAAATAACGAACAATATAAACGCCCCTACCCCGCACTAGCTGGTATACAAGTCCTTGTATTCCAGTCACTAGTATGCTAGGTGGCTGTTCACACGATACAAGTTTGCTACAAGTCGAGGTGAACAAGAAGGTGTTCACATTCTTATGGAAGAAAGATGCCCGTGTTTACCTGGTTTCGAGACTGGAATAGGCTGGTACCCACTCGAGACAGTATAGCAAACAAGAGGCAAGGTACACATCATCCAGTAACACACCTCGGTCTCTGTAATACAACTCCATGTGCTCAGAGCGCATAGTCGCTTCTAATAACACACGCCTTGGAAAACAACCACTCTACGCCGTTGAGTACACGGCTACTGTACTTGGCTGATGAACGGAGCTGCAGTGTGTCGCTACTATAATTTTTAAAAGCGAAACTGTAAAACTATATCAATAATACGCATATTCTACGAAAAGTACACGCACACCTCACCTATAATCGTACATTTTAAATATGTGTAGTACATTTATTAAAGGCATAAATAAAAAATCCGATGTGCGAGGTACGAATCCCGGATGCAGATTTGCGAATGGGTGCCCTGGATAATGATACGTAGATATGATGGTATATCGCGAAAAATGTTTGTGTCAACATACCCTTGAAAACTCTGTAGTTTCTTGTGATTGATATACGTCTGACACAACGTAGCCGTCTGCAGATAAATAATAGGCATGACGTATTACAATAGCAGGATTCTTGTTGGCTTAGTTGTGACATGCACAGTGACTGCCATTACAATGTATCAGCAGCAAAACCCATTAATTAGGATAATGTCGGAATATCAAAATAAACCGGTCTTGCGACCATTCATTCTCCTCGGCATCATGTCACGAAGCCGATGTAACTACACCGAGAAAGCAATAACCAATGTTACTGTTCATGTATTAAGAAAACTAAAATATGTATACTTCGTCTCTGTGGGCAGCCTGGCTCCTCACTCCCACCCCACTTGTACGCCCCTTAGCTGATGGCGGAGAGGGGAGGAGTGCCGCCTCTAGAAATTAACATACAATTGTTAAATTATGATAGTAAATAGTATATAAGGAACTTAAGGATTAAGGAGACTCAGGGATGGTTATTGTCAAGTGTAATGAAGGGAAATCTATATAAAAATGAAATTAATGTGGCAATGGCAAGAATTTACTGTCCTCGAGGGGTGGGACTATTTTGAAAAAGCTGGCTCCTGATTGGACCAAGGGAACCAAAGCCTGCAGGACGAGTGGCGGGGGTTTTGGCGCCAAACAGTGGCAACGTGAGGGGAGTTGAACGGCAGAGACACGTGGATAGACGTGTGAGGGCGGCGACTGACGACGGACCGGGGTGTTACCTCCGTCACGACGCATTAAGGTTGTAGTAGAGTCACGAACGACGAGAGATCTGGGGTGTTACCGCCAGGGCCGATTCGCGTGTTGCGAGATTGACCAGTCCTGTGGGCGGAATTTAAACCAGGCCGATAAATCCACGCCAGGAGAGGACAGTGACGACTTGCTATCCATAAAAAATAGGACTGACTGACTTTTATTTACTCTCGCAACAACATCACCAATAAAAATTAGTAAGACGCGTAAAGAGGAGTGTCGCATAATCAGATAGGGCCACAGATATGCGTACAAGCGGAAGCCAATAACCGTTCCAAGAGCTGAACGTGTGTTGAAACCCAACAAGCAGATAAATTTTCCCGCGATAAACCATCATCTCTAATGATATGGAATGAGAAACAATAGTATGAAAGGAAAAAGGAAACAGGAGATCACAAAGAAATCCCCTCGACCAGCGTCATCGTCTGGCTCGATTCCCACATGGGGAAACCTGGTGACCAACTCCGCCGGGGATCGAACACGGTTCGCATAAGAAACATGTTTTTCGACAGCAAATAGTGGTAAACGAGAACGTTTTTTTAGACTGCTGTGATTAAACAAAAAACACTATGATTGGTAATACACTATTCTAAAAGCCTGAATCGGTACGTTCTGCATAGAACCAACAATTCAGAAGTGTTATCACTTAAAGTCAGATAGAAAATGATCACTACGAAATAGTCGATGCCAGAAAAGTACCCAGCTATATAGAACAGATGCGGTTCTCGTCGAGCGTGGAAGCTTAGCTCCTATCGCTACCCGGTTTCCGGAGCTAAAATAAGGATAAATTCATCCAGTTCGCAGGTCTATTGGGTGTGAATGTGGTTAATATTACTTACGTATATATTATCTGTAACGTTGGAAATTTAAAGTACTGGTTAATGTTTCTTTTTTTTTTTTTTCTAACAGCTGTTTCACGGGTTGTATGGTAATGTAAATGGGCTTTACTTCTCGTCGACAGCGAGGTCATTAGAGACGGCGAAGCACAACTTGATACAACGACAGGAGCTGGGAAAGGAATCGACCATGGCCTTTGTTAATTAACCATCCCAGAATTTGCAGGGGCGATTTCGGGAAACCATAGAAAACCGAAATCTGGATGGCCGGAGGCGGGGATGGAACCCGGGTCTTCTCGGATGGGTGTCCAACGTGTTACCGTTGTGTCACTTCGCTAGATTTTAAGGGTAAGAGGCTCAGACGTTAAGAAACGGTACGCGATACATTACGCGTGTGCCTGAAGCCTAATCGCTCATACGCGCAAGGCGCTGACAACACCGCAGGATTTCCGACGTGCAATTGAAATTAAATGGCATTATGAGGGATGGTGCGCCAAGCAGTGAATTTTCACAATTTTCAACATAACGCTTCTCCTCGCTAATTTCCGAAAATCAAGGTTCGACAATCCGGAAATGATACTTTTGTACAATTTATTACATTACTACATAGTCACAGACTGTTATATTTTTGGAGTTGTGATGACAGATAGGAAAAAGGGACAATTTTTCCTATCAGCCATCAGTGCTCCAAAAATAAGAAAGTCTATGACTACGTAATAAAGTAAGAAGGTGCACAAAAGTCTAATCTACGGATTATCGAGCCTTGATTTTCTATAATAAGCGAAGGGAAAAAGCTATGTCGGGTGAGTGACAGATTTTGGTCAGCGCTTAGCACCGAGGTCTTCAACGATGGTGAGAGTGTGGAGTGGCACTGGAATGAAGGGGCGGAGGAAACGGGAGATCTTTGAGAAAACTCGCCGGCCAACGGCATCGTCCGGCACGATTCCCACATCCGGGGACCGACCCCGCCGGGAATCTAACCCGGGTCGCCTTGGTGGAAGGCGAGAGGTCTGACCCCTCGACTACCGCGGAACCCTAAGTTATCTCGAAAACTGTGGAAATTCACTGCTTTGACCTACCCCTACCCCGTTAACGTAGCCGCTTGCCCAAGCTGCTGATCGCCATGCAGAGCTTCAGCCGTTACAAAACTATGCGGAAACTGAGATGTGCTGGGGAATCGGGAGATCCCCGAGAAAACCCGCCGGCCAGTGACACCGTCCAGTATGATTACAACCAGGAATCGAACCCGGATCGCCTTGTCGGTAGGGAGAGTGGTCTGAACACTCGGTCGCCGAGGCCCACTTTTCGAAATTAAATATTTGTAATGTTAGTTTTTACAAATTTCTGTATTTACGTACTTTTATATTACTATGCGGACAAAAGTATAATAATTGTCTAGGCACAACTCTTCAATAATAGAATGTCGTATAATAATAACCACTACTCTGCATTGTCAAAAGTTAGTATTAATGTCACTATTTTAGTAAAATACATTCGAGAACACATTTATAACTCTTTGTTTCGTTAGTTATTTACGCATCTAGATAAATCAGATATACACACATCATAAGTATCATATCACAAGTGACACGGAAGTAAGCTAAAACAAACGACTTGCTGATGAAAATGAAAATTGTCACAGGAAATAATGTGGAACATATCGCTTTAAAACATGAATAAAGTAAATGCTCGACCTGTTTCCAATGTCCGTTGCCGCAGTGAATTCACTGTTGTATATTTTATCTGCTGTTTCCTAGTAGTGTGATGAATGAATAATTAATCTCCGACAATGGACTGCTATCCGACGCGTCTAACCATGCAATAAATAATTTGATTCGAAAACAAGAAAAATCTGCAAGGGCCATTTCAAATACTTTCATTTGTAGTCGACACGCAACATTATTCTGTTCCGGAATTCTGTACTGTTTTAAAATTCATTTATTTATCATTTTATTCAAAATACTTGCGGGCTTCATTGGTATTATTACTATAATTTGGATTTAGGGTTAGTGAGTGGTGTATGATATAATTTAACATACAGATCCAACGAAAAGGTAACTTACTGAACTATAATTCTGCATGAATATATGTATTGCAAATATTTATAGTGCATATATTAAAACAAGCGAATATTAAAAATAATAATGTTCACGGATGATACTATATTCGGCTAACATTTTGCATTAATACATTTTCCTTCGAAAATTATTTAATTTTGATACATTACAATTATCCTGTTTTTATTTCTGTACAGAGATTGAAAAATGCAAATAGTTTATCAGTATCCCTATATGGAATATTTAGTATCCTAGCTAATTCAACAACTCTGACTTCACTGAAAATTAAAACATTTAATAATTTTTACTTACGTGCAGAAATGTTATGAAATTAGGAATGATTAAGCATTATATTTTTACTGCTTGCTACAATATTCTACGTTGCTTAAACTTAAAGGTTTCAAGATTTTTGCGGAATTTTTTCTCAACAGTCACTGTAAAATTTATTTTACTACAAACTCCAGTTAAGAGGACAGAGCAGAAACACACA
Source organism: Medauroidea extradentata (assembly GCA_003012365.1). NCBI lineage: Eukaryota > Metazoa > Arthropoda > Insecta > Phasmatodea > Phasmatidae > Medauroidea > Medauroidea extradentata. The sequence goes on from PNEQ01031860.1 coordinate 14,513, forward strand.
TACATAATATTTTATTTTATAGCAAGTACACTAGGCAATTTTTGGGACAATGTAGTACTTTTGTGGTAAAGTTTCGTATCGGACTGATCTTGGAATTCAGTCAAAACGGAACCAATGGGAAGCGAACAAGAATTGAACTTGTTTTTTTACAGTAAATTTTTCGATCCCGACTGACGTGTAAACATGGCGTGAACCTACACCGAACGCTGCCAAACATAAATATAAGAGCAAATGACTGTCACAAATCAAAGAGACAAACATTTGTTAAGTATTTTATATCTATTAATTTGTCAGAATATTTAATTGGATTTATATTGGACAACCAATTTTTTTTATAACATTAAACCAGACGATTCTAACCTCTTACGTAACCAAACAAACGATTCAAGATAGCGATCGCTTCATGTTTGAAGAAACTGTTTCAATACAACGTCACCTTACTGGCTGGATTAGATTACTTACTCCCCTCCTACTTCAGTCCAGTAGGAACGTGTTTAAAGAAACATTTTAACCCGGAGTCTTCTGTCCACTCCTAGTTTAATCCGCATTGAACTGTTAACTCTAAGCATAGTAATATTAATTTTTGAGCAATTGTATTTGAATTTTAGCTTACAATTTTTTTCTTCCGCTATTAGCACAGGTAAAAACAGCAGTTTGTGTTGAATGCTTCTAAGAAAGTGGCAACTCAAAAGACACGAAGCTGGCAAGAGTACCTTTTCGTATAATGATATGTAAACGTGCATGTGTTTGTACAAAACTATTTTGATCCCGTGGAAATAATTTCCACTGAAATCGGTAAGCTTGAGGCAGGTCTTGTTATTAAAACAGTAAGGTTGCATCAAAAATAGAGGTGACGGTTTACCGCGAGAAAACATGACTGTTTTCTGGGTTTCAACGTACTACAGCTTATGAATCGATTACTGGCTTTCGCTTGTACGTTTACAGAAGTTACCAGAAGTTAAATAGCGAAAAACCCGAACGTGAAAGTTTACTTTAATTTACAGATCAAAACAGAAGAAAAACAAACAGCAAAACACGTACGAAACACTAGGACATGGGCCATTACGCTACAGGACTTCCAACTCAAGAAAAATAACAAAACAATTAAATAAATAGGCGCCGAAATTTAATAAATTATAATTCCTGCAGCATAACAACCCATTCCACATTTACGATGACGAAAGACAAGAGTAACACTTACATTTCACTGGAAGCCGACTGAACACACATACTAGGAAAACACGAGTAGATATACAAATAGCGAGCATTAATACGAGGCAAAATATAGTCCGCCCAACAAGGCGGAACAACTGTAACAAGTTAAAATTACAATAAAATAATTATCACCATTAAACCAGAAAATGCATAATCAAATTGAATACAATAACTATAAAACTCGATGTGTAGAAAATTTATTATATATTATCTCAATTTGTAAATTTAAGATGTTCACAAGAAAAATAATTATAATAAAACGAAGAGCAAATTCTTGACGTACGGCACCGGTCATTTGAATGCGCTAGTGTAGCACTAAGTCAGTTGGACTATCTGCACCTGTGTCTCTGCTTAGTTCACAACAAGTATATGGCGAAGAAACGTCATGTTTACATATTGCGTCGTAGAATGTTCCAAACTATTACAAGTTGATTACTGGATCACAAGGTACGTAAAAGTTTCTATTGGCGTGAAAAATTCAAAACGTAGCTGCGGAGAACATACTGACGTATAAATAAAGTCAATTTATTTGTTGCTGAAAATTAATATGTCCAAATTGTCTCGTGCGTCGTCAAACTTGCCGGTCAAACCGACAAGGTCGGTTCGCAGGTGACGTAGCCTTCTTAACAAAGGCCATGGCCGACTCCTCTCCCAGCTCCTGTCATTCTATCAAGTTGTGTGTCCCCATCTCTAATGACCTCGCTATAGACGGGACGTACCTTGCCTTTAAGTATATTTATTTTATTTTTGGCGCTAAAGATTTGACTTGTTTAATCGTTTCCTTGATCTCAACAAATGAATGTTCACAGAAACTATTTATTTGCACTAGATGTGCTGATAAATTATAGTTCACTTCACCTATTATCGTTTTCTAAACGTAAACTGATATTATATAGAGCAATCAGATCAGTACAATTTGAAACATACCTATTAGAAAAGGGTACGTGTGAAGTTATATAAGTGAACATATATATTCACTATAGACGTGCGCAAGCCATCACGCCCATCGCGTTTCTTCCTAGCCTCTAGGCCAAGGGTGGCCAACCGTTTGGAAACTGTGACCCAAAAGTCGAATCAAATTTTGTCGCGGGTTACGATAGTAAACTTTCACGTCAACTACTTTTTATGAGCTGAACACTGACGAGATTAAATCATTATTTAAATACGTTTGCTGTCAGTCCAAGTAACTTTGAAATACAATGGAATTGCTCCAGCTTATGGTGGCCCGTTTAAAATGCAGTGGCGGGCCAGTGTTTGGCCCGCGGGCATAAGGTTGATCATCCCTGCTGTAGGCGCAAGTCCCAGAACTTGCAGTCTCCTCGCCGACAACGTGACTAAGAGACTTTCAGAGTACACGCCTATACATATTAAAAGATTCTGCGGCGAGGTTTGCATAACTAAAAACGACCGCAACAACACCCATTTTCAGCCGCTGTAATATATGGTTTTATGAGTAGTGGTGACCTTCAAATGGATGTAATAACGGGTAACGTTCTATGAATGCTCTTTCTAAGCAGACATCACTTAGGCACGATTAACAGATTTTGAATAATCTGGTAACGTCTGAAGCTTTGCACACCGCTCGGCAGCCTGGGCATCTTAAATGTATAACCAAATTTAAACGATTTATTTGTTAGGTACAAATCATTCTGGTATAGGTCATTCGGGATAAAGAGAGCACTGACAATTTAACCTTTGAAAAATATCACTAGTCGTTACTGCACATAATTCTACATTAACTGTAGTTGCCTTACTACTTGTATGGTTGGCAGCTAATTTACACAATGAAGTTCGGCGTGTTTTCCCATTTAAATGCAACAATACAGAAATAAAATCAAACGAAATTGACATAAACAATACGTTATATAATTAATAAAGTTTTTTATTAAACTGTATCGATTCATACCGACTGCAAAATTTATCTTACACGCGCAAGAATTACGTGACGAGTCCCGAGAGGTTAGACATGTCCCGTCGTTAGCCGTTACGTGCGGAAAGATACGAATTGGCTGAAAATAGAACTTCAGCAGGGCTTGTTTGAGTGCTTAATTTATTCAGAACCAAATATAGTGTTCAAGTATGTGTAAATGTTAGCTGAATTTGCAACATTTCAATAAAACAAACTGTACTAAGTAATTCATAAATAGCCTACGGGGAAGGTAACCGACTGGGCATCACACCCCGAGAACAGATGTCTGGCTGGGTGCCCGAGGCGTCTGCCGTACCCTTAATTATGACAAATAATTAAGGCCCTACAGTTGAAATGCGACGGAACGCGAATGGAGAAGGAAACGGGAGTACACAAAGAAAACCCTAACATCTGCTAAGTTACCACCTTCCCAAAAATCGATTTCTTATTGCCTAGGTAAGCGCTATGGCCTCTGTGCTAACCACAGCCTCTTTAACAAGTAAGATATTTAAGTTTATAAACCCGGCCGACATATACCTGTGTAACAGTATATGTTTTTAACCATTACAAAAAATAATGAATTGTTCCATTTTATATTAAGCAGACGATATAAAACTCAGTGTGTTTGGCGGTAGTAATTGAGTCAAAGCGAATTAATTTTATATAGGTTTGCAGATGAAATGAGAAAACAAACATCAGTCACCAACAGCTAAAACCAGTGTTACACAGTCATTATGTCTACCTACTAATGACTAGAGGTAATGGTATATCGCAAAAAAATTTGAGCCACCATACCCTTTAAAACACTGTACTTTTTCGCAACATGTATGATTGGGTAATACACGTCTGACACTCCGTAGCTGTCTGCAGACCGATAACAGGCATTCAATATTGCCATTAGCAGGATTCTTATTGGTTCTGTCAAATAGCGTAACAGTGCCATGCACATGCGAAAGCCAGTAATCTTCTGGTAAGCTGAACGTACGTTGAAATCCAGCAAATAGTCAAGTTTTCCCGTGATAAACCATCATCTATACTAATGACCACATGAGTATGGATGAAACAAAAACGTAACGGTTTATAAACACTTCCCGCACGGCAAATAAAGATGAGCCAAATGTCAGACACATACACACTGTTCAGTAAGAATGATTGCCAACGTGAACATTTGCGTTTGGTGATGTATCACCAGAATGCTTCATCTCGCATGTTATAATATAGTTCTTACGTATGGCCCCGCAAAGACCACCTTCTTGACTTAATGCATATCTCACACACCTCCTGTCAGTTACAATGGAACCATAACTAATTGGGCTCGTAAGTAACCTTCAACACCACACATTTATACTGCCGGTTAACTTATGGGCTAACGTAAACAAATAAGTTGTCATCTCTTAAGCTTCTAATGGACAAAAAAAGATAGACGCTGCACCTTTCCACGACAAAGAGGGAGAGGGCACAGAAATAAATTAATGGTTTCTCGCGGCTTGGATGAGATATTGCCGCGTCCGTCATCAATATCTCATAACTGCGGAGTCAAGACGGAAACCTTTTAAAAACGTTAAAATTCAAGGGAAATAAAAGAAGATTGGTGGAAATTAAGGGTACGTGATGCCTGGCAGGAAAGGTTTATGGGAGGGGGAGTGACAGATGAAGGGCACAAGAGAGGAATGTACGTTAGTCGTTCCTGGAAGCATTTAAGGAGAAGGAAGAGGATAGTAGGGAGAAGATGGGGTCTGCGTCGGTCAAGAGGAAGTGATGCGAAAAATAATGGAGATAACTGCATTAGTTCCTGAGAGTTCACAAAGAAAGGGGGCTTGAAAGTGGAGAGAGTGGATTTGAGGTGGATCGAGACAGCGGCGCCGTCTTTTATTAAACCAAGCACTTCGACCTCCTACCGAGGTGAATGACAGGTTGGAGATTGCGTTTGCTATTAAAAATAACAATAAAAACCCCATTATCTGAGCAACTACCAGTCTTGTGCGCAATCTGAAGGGCACAAAAAGTTCTTAAGTTTCGTTTATTTATAGATATCAAAATGTGTACAGTTAAATGTAAGTAAAATTCTTGTATTCCTTTATTGCCAAGACCACAGGAATATAAACAAACAACGTACAGGAAAGTTAAAATTAAAAATTATTTAAATGTTACACTTTTAACACTATAATTCTTATATCGTTTTTGGACACATGCACAGAACCAGTATTAAGCATCGTTCATACTTAAAAACTTTATTTCGTTATTTTTTCAGCCTCTGCATCAACAATACACAAGGTTATAGAATATATAGTTTGGGTTTGGTTTTCCCTTAAGTGAACAGCGAAAAGTAATACTTAAACGACACAATCTATCGCACATTTTCCTGTACTCCATAAATTCGCTTTTAAAATATACATAAGTGACACTATATGTTTATAACTTTTCGATAGTTGTAGCCGTAATAACTATCTATGTTTTAAGTTAGTGAATATTATTTTTTGTATATAGGGCCTATAAGTAACAATTATGCATACTACTAAACCGTTTAGACCTCTTATTGTAGTTTTAAAGTCACAGTTATTTTGTTCTAATATCGTTAATCCATGTTTGCAAAAGATAAAATAAAGCGGCAATTGCTCTTACTTTATGCATGTTGTTTTGTGAAATAAATTTTGACCTTCCTTCATATTTGTACTAGTTTTTTCATAAGAAGTGTAAGGTAATATTACACATTTAATATCGTAAAAATATTAAAACGTGTTATGAAAACTAAATCATTTTTATGTTTCGTTGACAGTTATTTCGATGGCAACGGTACTAACTGAAAGTTCGTCCGAAAAGTACGTACATATAAGGCCTATGTACTACGAAACAACACCGAGCAGTTTAGTATATAACTCAGGTATATTCATGAGTAATATATCGTAGCCATAAAACATACGAGTTATTTTTTTTTAATACGGTACTATTTATATATTTTAAAGTACCGTTTCGAAAAATTTGTAATTTTCAAAGTTCAGTAGTAGTCTATATTTTGGGCGACATTACAGATTCTAGAGATAAAATATTTACAAATAAATTGTGAGGTGTGTACTTACACGCAAGTGTTCAATTGGATACTGCACATACGAAGAGATTTTAAAAATGTAACGTGCAAATGTTTTCTTCACATAAGAAAAACACAGAAAATAAAATTTATTTTGATTTAAAAGAACAGTACTACCAAATAAATATATATGTAGTAAGGATAACTGTTGTCTACTACAAGGTTAGTCTAATATAGACGAAGCCATTGGTTCAGACAGGCATGCACAGGGGAATGAATCTGCCTTGGTAAGATTTACGTATATACAATTGAACCCACGAGAAGTAATTTACTTAAACCACTGACAAATAAATCAAGACAGCTCATGGCTGACCGGGAATCGTGTCTAAGATGTTCTGAATGCAGGTCTAGTGTTTTACCGCTGCGTTAATTCGTTCGGTTGCAAATATTCCTGCCATTGTATTATTTAATACAGTTTGAATCTATATTTCCAGCTGTTTTAAGCAATTTTGCTGTCGTCATGAGAATACAATTTACAAAATTTCACCTATGTTAAATCAATTATATTACTCCTACTACATTAAATCCTGTTATGTCTCATACACAATTGCGTGGTTCTAAAAACCTTGTTTTTAACGAACCAGTCATTACTGAAATTTAATATTATCAATAAATTTATGCACATATCTTACATCGTTTGCAATATTTGCGTTGAGGATTAATACACGTAAATCGTGATTTCATAAGCTAGTACGTCATCAGAAAGTCAATATCTATTCACATATAATCATATTTCATTACGTTACTTATAATTGAAGCTATAGATTCTTGTTTTTTTTATAGACAGTGCTGCAATTTTTTTAAAGACATTCCTATTCAGAACTTCTTTCGACAACACACCATACAACTAAATTTTTAAAACTGAAGCGGTGGTCATTATCATTATAAAAATTACCTTTAAATTTATTTTTGAAATTGAACCAGAATGAAGAGCATCTTTATGTCGAAAGCAAACAAACAAAGATACTGAGAGGCCATATGATTTTAAACGTTGAATCTCAATTATAAACAGCAGTAGAAATCTTACATCGCCAAGAAGCAGCTAATCGGAAGAAACAAAATGTACTTTTAAGGCCATACAGAACTGTGAATTTCGGATGTCTATTAATTTCTCTATGCACACAGTAAAACATATTTTGTGGCTTTAACATAATTAAATTAAATAATGACCGAAACATGTAATAGTTTAGCCACTACAACAAGAATGGCGCAGGTCGATAAAGTGGTCCAAATGTTAAAAATTATTTCTACCCCTTGTCTGAATTATTATAATGATCAGAACGTTTGCTGTAGAACAAAATAAACTTCAGTGGCCTGCCATATTTTAAAACTATTATTTGTACTGTTACAAAGATTTTCCATGGAATTGGAATCATCTAGCCAAATTTTTTGTGTCTTCGCAAAGAACTGTTGTAAACGTAAATAAAACTGTTATTAAATTACAAAATGATTTGTAAACACAAAACTTATTTGTAAGTATAAAAATATGTGTGTTAACATAGAGACGCATTTGTATAATCTTAAGCTATTCTATAAATTTGACAACAATAGAAAAGTTTTTCCAAAGAATATTTTTTTCTAAAAGAACCAAATTGTTAACTTTGCAAAAAGAATCAAATCAGTCGAATTTGTCTGTACTTTTGACACTCGCAATTGATATACTAACTACATTTGCTGGACATCGGCAACGTTGTATTTCAAAGGCTCCATATAGGCAGTGCAAACGGAATCATAACAGTAAGAGGAACGTTAAAAATGTTGCAATATAGATGATGCGACGGCGGCGAGCAAGTAACCACCTGATGCAGACACGATGTGTATACGCGAATGCGTAGCGTGGTAAAAGAATAAAGGAGACTTGAAAGCTAGAGCAGGATTTACAACGATCCGTTACACCCGCCCATCCGTCATCTGTCCGTCGATCACGTGACTTCCAGCCAATCATGTGTCTGGAATGATTCTATCCGTTCGTTCGTCAAAATCTTGCCAGGCTTTAACTTTCTACGGACGGACGTGTGAAATTACAACCCTTTAAAGATGGCGACGATCGGTTTAACGATTTTATTTTAATAAAATGGCTGTAATGTTTGTTGTATTTTATTCTTTTCGTTAGGTAGTGCTGCAAATTCATCTTTAAAATACGATAGAGTTATATTTGGTGTTCAAGTAAAATTAAAACACTGAGAGAAATTATTTTTATCACAATTAGTACTCAAATTATAACGAAAATAATATTGAAATTAATAGTTATGATTGTAAAAAAAATGTTACGGTGAAAAACAGCAGTTGCAATTATTAGCAGCTTAAGAGTATATAAAAAATCTGTAAAAATTAACACCGTGTCGAAATAAATGTTTAAATCCTGTAGAAGTTTTCTATTTGTACATTGGTAACATTGCAAATTAAAAAACAACGACGGACGGATCACGCGTTATTGTAATTCGCTAGCATTTTTGACGGACGGATGACAGGCGGATATGACTGATCGCTGTAAATCCTGCTTGAGATGGAAGGGAAACCGAGTTGCATGAGCTACACAACTTTATGTGATGCAGTAAAGTAAAAGAGGACTCTTGTCAGAATCCGAAACAGACTATTCCATATGATCTTTGAAAGAACTGTGCAATGGGAGTGCATTACTGGATTTAGTTTCGTGGTCATACTCCATTGCAAAATGAATGACTGTCAAAGAAAACTAACTTTTCTTTGACAGTCATTTATTTTGCAATGGAGTGTGTCCAAGAAACTAAATCCAGTCAGACTATTCCGTATATTCTGTCAAAAGGCAAACGTACGAAACTTTGAGTTCAGATGTTATCTATTTGTTGAAAAAACTGACAGATATTTGAATTGGTTTAAATTTGATTTGCCAAAAATAATTTTATTAGAAGACAATTAACAATGCCTACGTAAATCATCTTGCATACCAACACATATTGGATCTTTATAAATTAAGAGATGCAAAGCCACAATAATAATTCAACCAATTAAATTGTTACTGTCACTTGGAATGTTATCACTCCTGTCAGTTCCAGATATACTGACGTCATTTTTTGGTTAAACATGTGACTCTAGCGGTGTATGGTTAACGAAACAAACGTAGTTGTACAATGTACCTTAAAATGTGTAATTTAACGCCCTAAACATGGTGTTCAGACCTTCCAGATATACTTTACGAAAACACACACACACACACACACACACACATATATATATATATATATATATATATATATATATATATATATATATATATATATATATATGAAATAGTTAAACATCATAACCAACATATTTTAATACAATTAATTGTCAAAATCAGTTTTTACGTTCACTGTACTACACGCGTGTAAATGTGATGAGTTGAATACTACCAATAAATTCCGCTGTACGTTCACTAAACAGAAGTACAAAATATCCTTACTATATAAGTGAAGTAATTATCATTAACAACTAATATGCATATCAATATAATCACAATGTGTAAGTTAAGAATACAGTTTATTTAAATTATTTTAGTATTAATAAACTAATGTATAAGAGGGCCTATTTGATGCAGAATCCAGATATCAGTTTGAATGCTCATACGTTAGAAGTAGGTTCAGTTATTGTATAGATGTAGGATGAATACGAATGTAACCTTATTTCTTACTAAGCACCATTTGTTCTTACTTTGAATCAACTGGTATTGTTGTTTCATAAATATTGTCAAAATGATTGCAGTGCGTCATTTTAAATGAATGCTCTCTTTATTTTGAAAATTTACTAGTGTTGGATTACTATTTACTGGAAGAGAATTATACACACATTAGTGATAATTTCATATTGTTTCAAAATGTATTTAGACAAAACTACACAACCACACACACCCATACACACGTGCATAAACAGGTGATAATAATCTCGTTAGTCATATATATTATGTTCATTTTCAAAAATAAGTAAACGACATGTACATTTACCTAAAACAATTAATAAAATCCAAAATTCAAACACACTTCAAAATTTTGGATTCTTTAAAGAACTGCTGTGCACGTTGTTGTATTTTATAGAAACAGCAAATTACAAATAGTACTAGGCCCCTACCTCTACATTATAAAACCGATATATCAAGTTAGCAATCATTGTTAGTTGCGAAACGACCCATCCAAATATTGACGAATTTGTTCGTATTAATTAATGGCTGAAATTTTTTACTTTAAAAGGTGGTAGTTCTCCGTAGCTAGGCTGACTATAATAGGTACCTGTCAGCCAACGAGTCATTGTAGACGTATAATAATTCCCCCCCCCCTTTCCCCTCAAAAATTCACTCCTTTACTAGCTATCTATCTATTCATCTCTCCCCTACAAGGGGTCGCAGTGTCCGAATAATCAGACCATTCGCCTCCCACCAAAGCGACCCGGGTTCGATTGCCGGCAGGGTCGGTTCACGTATTATTGTACGTGGGAATCGTGCCGGATGATGCCGCTGGTCGGCGGGTTTTCTCGGGGATCTCCCGTTTTCCCTGCCCTTTCATTCCGGCGCTGCTCCATACGCACCTCATGTCACTCCTCATCAGCTCTAAAAACCACGATGTTAAGCACTGACCAAAATATTTAATTCATTCTCCCCTTTACAACCAGGATTTCTGTTGGCATAAGTGATTATGTATTTAGTAATCAAGGTACGGGTTAAATTATAACACTAGGGTTTCAATAATAATCCTAACATGTCCTATTGTGTCTCTTTTTATCAATAATAACACGGTATGCACAGAAAAGTAGACTCATACATTCCACGGTGAAAGAATACTGTTCTCGGATTGGTTGTGGGGATCACTTCACCCTTATATCCTCAGGGTTGGGGTAGTGACTTCAGTACGTTAAAGAGCGCGCGCCTACTCTTAAGACAGTAAAATGTGATCTGATTGTTTGCGGGTCCGATACTTAACATCGTTATCGTATGTTAAGCTCAATGGACAAACGACATAAAGGTAACACTTCAAGTAGAACTACTGGGTTACCGTGACCGAACTCCCATTGTATACTCGACGTAAATTGAACATAACGCCGACAGTTAATTCCAAATGCCCGCAATTGAGAAAATATTGTATATCGTCATTGCGATACGCTGTCCTGAATGCGTGAGTTCGTTGGGACAACTATACACAAACATAAGTGTCAGTGTGTTATTAATTCTGCTAGCCGGGACACATAACTATTATTGACCGTTTACGTCGCGTTACGAACCTAAAGTATTTACGTCCTAGCGGCGTAACAAGATGTACAATATTTTGATAAAAGAACAACGTAGGAAATCAAATAGTTCTGATGCGTCATACGTAAACAATTATCATATCGTAAGCGGGGGTAATTTTGGACACGTCGACTGATTTCGGACACTAAAAATTTTTTTTTTTGGTAAATATGGTAGCACTGAATAATGAAATTAACTTGTATTAAATTCCAAATAATAGATATCCACGTGACATTCAATTAATATATACTCACAGTTGACAATTATGGAAAGTAAGAATAGTATGAAAGGGCCCCAAAGTCAATACAGTATTTTATATCGCTAAGCGACATGAAAATTACTTTGAATTAATGTCATATTTAGAGGCAAGAAAGAATTCCCAAATGTATTTTTGCGTGTACGCGGTAGTAAAAGTAGAAGAATTGCATACTTTGACTTAATACTTTATAATGTAGCTCTCTAGTAATCAATGGCAGCTAAAGCTTTCAACTATACAAAACTTAATATTTTATTTCAGTTGATAATCCGTTGACAATTAACTAAAAATGAAAATAATATTTCAAATATTTGGCATTTTTATAGGAATACCATCTGCACGAAGTGTGTGGTTGCTACATCAGCCTACGTTTTCTCCAAGGTCGAAATGTGTTGTATAATATCGTCAACATAACTTGACAATGATACTCAGGCTTAAGATGGTTACAATATGTTTCTAGTTACACTTCAACCATCAAATAAAATGAACATTAGATAATAGGTAGGGCTATTTGAATATATTTTACCTGCCGATATAATGATTACTTTGCTTCTCAAATCCTTGTGTAATAATTTATATATAACATTGATTAGAACATGCACTTTGATAGTTTACTCAGGTGATTGAGAGTAAACTATAATCACCCTAATCCCTAAGCTCGTTACGCTAATAGTAATTACACTAATTAGTTGAAGTCCTTGAAATTATACCATTTCCCTGTATGATTCTTGTTTTGGGAACGATTGCTGCTGTTAGTAAAATGTTTTCAATATGGCCATTACACCCGAACAACTGGAGTGTGGATTAATCTGAATTACCACCTCGAAAGAGAAATATTTCAAATCACTACACCCGTAGCACTCGAGAGTGCAAATAGTTGCCCATCCTTTAGCCGTTCCGTAGGAAACCCAAACACAATAAAGTATCAGTAAATTAAGTCTGAAAGCGAAAAAAAAAAAAAAAAACATATTTTACGTAACTGCTTGTATTTTAAAACTAAGTCTTTGGAATTCGCGTTCAAGTTACGAAATCAAATTTTGAAGTAGGAGAAAACAGCATTTTCTGAATATATTGGGTTGATAATTTGATGACTTAAAAATTTTCAATACAAAAAAGTTTTTAGTTTATTTATATTTTCCATACATGTTTGCAATATTGTGCTGTCTGAACTGAAGATTAATTATTTTTTGTTCACTGTTATCAGTTTTAGATACTTATTTTGAAAAGAAAATTTTAAATGTGCCAACTTATTCCACTGAAGACTTTTCATTCGTAATACTAATAGTAACAAATCTGACATAAATAAAGTCTACACTGGCTATGTCGAACACCACCGTAGGCCTACCACAATAACATCAGCCACTACTACAGTGTAAAAGAGTAGCACAACCAGCTAATTAGTAGTTGAAGTATAACAATTATCCTATTCAACTTTACTATTCATTATAACATACAAATACATTAATCGTACAAAGCATTTAATTAGAAATTTTGGTTTTAAAAGTAGGTATGACTTTTTTGAAGTTACATAATGGACATCCAAAAAACACTACAGTTTTTCCTACGACTAAAATACAAATTAAATAATAAGTATAGCCGTTTATATCGCGAGAAATATTGTATCACGAAATTTAATTATTTTATTTGCGCTTGGCGAAGTGCCTAGAGGACTCGTTTTCCAACAAGGCGATCCGGGATCGATTCCTGGTAGGTTCCGTCCTCGGATTATTGTATGTAGGAATCGTGCCGGACGGTCGGCATACTTTCCCGGGGATCTACCTCCCCCCGCTCCCACCCTTTCTCTATTTCGGCGCTGCTCCACACTGTTGACCAAAATATCTTCACCATTTTACTATAATTATTCTTTTTTAATATGAACAATTGTTAGTGTCTATTGGGTTTTGGAATGTTAAGGGTGTTCACGTGTACAGTTTTATTTTTATAGGGTATATAACTTATTTTATAGACGTTACTTGTGACTACGTTTTCTGCTTGTAAAACTTTTTAGCTCTCATATTTTCCCCATAGCGGCATGTTAAAGTCAGAATTTGCAAGCTACGGGAACATAGGCCTAAGAGGAACTGAGTGACTTACTTGAATGAAATAATTTACATTGATATAAGCTATTATGGGCCATATGTTAATATATATAATAACACATCATGAAATTGCTTTATAGTTTTTTTTAAGAAAATCTGAAAAAAAGATGTCAATTATTTTACGGCAATATTTTAAAAAGGCAAAAGGACTTAGTTGTGTGTTTTTATGTATTTTAGCATATGGCCAATAATATTTTATTTAAGTGTTAATTATTTCATTCTAGTAAGTCACTTCGTTTTTCTTTTTCCTTTGTTCCTGTAACTTGCAAATTCTGACTTTGACATGCCACTATGGGAAAACTAGGAGAGCTAAAAAATGATTACAAACGGAAAATGTAGTAAAGTAACGTCTATTAAACGAACACTGTGCAATGCGAACATATAATATTATGAATATTTTGTCACGTGATCACCCTTGAAGCTTTGTAACGCGTAATCATAGTTGTTTATGCAGTTTGCTGCAGATCGTGGGGTAATAGCGCTTGAACTGCGGATAAGTGACTGCCTTCTGAAAGTCGAGACTGAAGTTAGCGTAGTTACGTGTCTTCAGCGCGACCTGAAGGCTGAGTGCTGAAGCATCACGCAGGATACTACCAGCAAATACTGCACGCCGACGTCACTTCCAGCAGTTCGCGCCGCGCAATGGGGCGGACAATTCGCAGCACCTACGGCGGCCGACAGTTGAAGGAATCCCCACGAAAATTAATTCCCTCCGCCGAGGGGGTAACAAGACGTGTTTAATTATGGGAGAGCCGCGAAGACACGCGAGAGTGAAGAAGATGTGAAGCCCCAGGGACCGAACTTGAAAGCTGTGATGGGGCGGGGCGTCTGGGGAAGGAAACTTGCTCCTTGTCTGGGCCGAGCGACCGGGGCCAAAGGGGAGAGACGAGGTCGGGGTGGTTAGCGACCACCCCCGCGCATGTGTTACTAATGGATTATGGGAGTTTTGGAAGCTCCTGGGCGGGGGGCGGGGAGGATGCGGCCTTGAACTGCCAGCCACCACAACCATCTTCTCCTCCCAGCATCTTCCGTTCCTCTTACCGTCAGCGGAAGGACCTTTTCTACGCATTCTGCGCAGCGCACAGACGCACGCGAATCAGTTAGTAAAATGAGCCTTTTGCTACAGGGGCGAAGGGGCGGTAAGGGCTTCGAGATGCCGATGTTCGGGCGGTATTCTCTTCCACCCGCATTTACCCCTTCGCTTCCTTGTTACCCTGATCACCCAGCCAGTCGAGACCATGGCTGTTTCGTGGGGTCCTCCGAGGAGTGTTTCTGTTCCCCCTTCCCTCTTTCACAACCTCTGCAACAAACCCCATCCCTCCCGCCATTGCTTGTTCTTGTTCTTGCAAGCAGTTCGACGACAAGAGACGTTCTGTTCCGACGTTAAACTTTGGCGACCATGCGCCATCGGTTCTTCTGGAGAGAGGTGGGGGCAATTCCATGTAAGGGGGTGGAAGGGAGAACACGATTTCGCGAGAGCTGATAATACCATTACAAATACAGAGACCTGCTTTCCTATTGTTTTAAAAAGACCCTTCAAAACGGCCTTATGTTACGCTTGTAGCTTTGTACGACCACAAAATTAAGAATTTCAGTTGCAGATTCTATAGAAACATGAGCTAAATAATAATTTGTTAAAAATAACCCTGTGCTGTCAAATCCTAAAATTATAATAATTTTATGATTCGTAATGTAGCTAATACGACAAATGTTCATAAAATATGTAAAATTAAAGTTTATATTAAATATTTTCACTTGCATAGAATCAAAGTGTGCTTTACCTATAGGCAGTTCCGGATAAAGTGAGCATTCTTGAAAGAACTGTTTAATTTATATATCTAGTCATTTTCTAACTTTCCGTTGCGTGTAAACTAAGTGTCACGTGGTTTTGTTTACATGGCCAGTACAATGTTTACATCATCTTCTCAGAAAACTGCTGTTTATTTTATTAACTCATTAACCAGAAGGGTGTTTAATAACTGCTACTTTTAATAGTAGTCTGAGTTATTATTAATACACTATTTAACACCTGAAGGCTTATAACATGGGTTTTATATTTCGACTCTATAATTTATGTACAGTCTTCTCCCTAGGCGTTTTCTGCAGTGGCCATCTGAAATAACTAAGTCCAAGTATTCTCAGGCTGACTATTTTCTTTTTTCGTTGTAAACAAAAATCTGCGCCGGAAAGTCGTATTCAGAATTTTTTCATTTTTTGATGTAGGCAGCCACAGATGAAATTTCGACAAATTTCTCAAACGAAGCGTCTGCATAGAAATACAGTCCGTCAAATTGTGGAATAAATACAGTAACAATGACAAAATGACGACAAGCGTCTGTAAAAGTTTGTGAGTTTTATGAACAGTATTTCTAGAAGCGTTTCATATCTTCAGTATTGGACTGCAGCCCAAACCACTGGACCTAGAATCGTGAAATTTTTTGTGGGGGTTCCCCTCAGGTCGTAGGCGAGCACTAAGACGGGATTTTTCCAAATTCGACCACTAAGTGGGTGAAAAAAGGTGAAATGTGTTTCCGAAGAAACGTCGATAGAGCTCGAACCCGACGGTTAATCGTGGTGATTTTTACTTTAATAGGACACTCGTAAAAATGCATATTAGCCATTTTAAGGATTTTTCGAAATTCAACATTTAAGGAGGTGAAAAGCCCTTAAATGTGTTTTCGATTATCCTTCCATATCTATCGATTCAATAGAGATATCGAAGTACTCTTTGCTTTAAATTGGTGCTTTTGTAAATATCCCAAGTACCATTTAAAATATATTTTCCGAACTCGACCCTCCTAGTTAAAAATGGGGTAATATGAGTTTTCGACTCACATTCGATATATATCGATCCCATAGTTTTATATATAGAGACGTAATTTTTGTTTAGGATTGATGCTTACTCAAATACCTAAAAAGTAATTTCAGGAATTTCCGAAATTCGCCACCTAAGGACGTGAAAAGGGGTGAAAAGTGGTGAAAAGCGTTTTTAATTAATCGTCGATATATATTGAACCCAGCGGGCTAATGTTATGTTTTTTACGTCCACGAGATACTAATAAAGTATTATAAAACTTTATTCAAGGGTTTTTCGAAATTTACTCTCTTAAGTGGTGAAAAGACCTTGAACGTATTTTAGATAAATCCTCGATATCTATCGAACCCGTCGAGATATACAATTAATTTTTGCTTTAGGATAATGATTACAGAAATTTTCGCAAAACGGTTTTCAGATTTTTCGAAATTCGATTTCTTAATACTGTGCAGGGGTGATATGTG
>PNEQ01031861.1:0-32609 GCA_003012365.1 Medauroidea extradentata
ATCGGCTAAGCAAAATATGGTCACATTTATTCGTGGATGATGCGAAATCAAGCTACCAGAGGGCAGTCACGACAGACTCACCAGGATTGGCCAGTCAACCCAGCCAACCAGGTGCGAGTCAGCACACGATTGGCCCAAGTACCCAGCCAATCAGAAGGTCCACCAGGAGAGAGCCAGGATTGGCTAACCACCTCGGCCATTCAGGAGCAAGCAGGCCTGTGATTGGCCGACGGGCCCAGCCAACGACTGGCGAAACGTCGCAAGACAATCTTCAGACGCGGCTCACACCCACAAGCCAAGAAAATGCATCTAATCTAGTAGTATGGAAACTTCTTCAAATAAACAACCAGCCTACATGCTGTTCATGTGGGTAACCCAGCAGCAGGTGGTTCTCAGACCTGTGGCGAATTTTTATGACAGCATTAGAAGGCCTTCAGTCAGCCGTCCTTAAGGCCGCGATCTACCACAATTTTCATCGACATTTTTTTTATTTTTTATTAGTACCAGATATTTTTTTTTCTTATTTTAGACACAAAATGTGGATGAATTTGGCTTTTGTGAATTTTTTTTATCACTCATAGTTTTTGCGTAATGGCTTATTAAAGTCATATTTTTGCATGTTGCCGTTTTAACGACCACACGAAAACAAATTGATATATCAAACTGAAAAAAAATCACAGTGGATAAAGACATTGCAGGCTACAATGTCATGCTCTTAAAAATTAATAACAAAAATTATTAGTATTTTTAAAAAATGCCGAAACTGAAAATACAAATTTAAAAAAATTTCAATATTTTTTTAAAAATACAAATGATTTTTATTCTTTATTTCTAAGAGCATGAAATTGTAGCCTGTAATGTCTCAATTTACTGTGATTTTTTTTAGTTTGGTATATCAGTTGGTTTTTGTGTGGTCGTTAAAACGGAAACGTGCAAAATATGACTTAAACAAGCCATTACGCGAAAACTATGAGAGATAAAAAAATTTCATTAGAGCCAAATTTAGTCACATTTTGTGTCTAAAATTAGAAAAAAAATATCTTGTACAAATAAAATATAAAAAAATGGCGATGAAAATTGCGGTAGACCGCGCCCTTAACAAGCTCTCACACATTATATTATAACAATATTATAACATACTAACATATTTTGTCTCAAGTCTACCAATGAGACGTTACAGGCATTTGCTTTAGGACAGAGATGTCTCTCCAATTAACACGACATATTAATATCTTGACGCAATTGCAAAACCTGTTTTCAAAAGTCCTTTGCAACGTTATTGATAGTAAAAGTCTATATATCAGACTGGCGATGTAAATTATAAGTCTAATAAATAAATTAATTATTTGTTATGTTTCGGGTACTGCTGAACCAACTGCAATTAAATTTTATATTTTGATAAATTATTATGCATAATTTACAGATGATATATTATTGTAATTCTGCTATGACGGAATACAACACGCTATGAGCAGCTTATTATTTTTTTTATGTTATTTTTCGGAAACTCGCCTTCTGGGCCTAGCATGACCATACATTTATAATTTTACAGATCATAATATAAGCTGTGATTTCAGTAGGATTAGTTTTTGGAACGTCACCATTTTATAGAAAAGACCGATAGTAATAAGTAAATGTCACATTTTATGTTTCGGAAATTACTAAATCCAACGTAACTTAACGTTACATTTTGACCGTACAACATCGAATATTGATTATGTAGGCATATTAGTTGTAATTTGCAAACTGTAGGCTATCGACAGATTGGACCTAATTTTTTTTATCTCGAAACTTCAGTATTTAAATATTATTACTTAATATGCGTATTGAAACAGAACCGCCAAAATGGTAGGCAACGCTAAATTAAATAAATATTTGTTGAAACGTCTTGGAAACTACTTATAGATATGTGCAATATTAGGCTCGTAATACATAGTACACCGAAACATCCTCACATGTGTGGTTTAAACGTCTAAGAACATTTTTGTAATGGTTTATATACACGTATTTTATGTTATTTAGAAATTTTTACGTTAAATATTGTCCGACAACCAAACCTTACGTGTTGCAAATAATTTCTTCAAACCATTAACACAGAAAAAATAGTCTCTTATGGACTCAAATTCAATAATATTACACTTAATTACGGAATATAGAGCATTAATATCTGCTAAATTTGTCACATAAATTAAGTACACTTTTTATTAAACTACGGCCACATAAATATTTTCTTTCAGAATGCGATATATGCGTTGTAATTAAACAAATTTCAAATAATTTGAATTAAAAAAATTATTAGTTACACGCTACAAATGTAGTATGTAGAATTTTCTGACCGCAATTTTGTGTGTATGAGACAAAAAATGTTTGCATTATGTATCGGGAACAAGAGCTCCCATTCTGTCCAATCCGGCATGATAAATATCAACTGTTCGTTTATTCAGACAACTTTGTTTAATCATTTGGTTTCCTTTTCGCCAAGCTTGAGCAGGGCAGTCTCATTAACAGTCCTGGTAAATTCTTGTTATTTAATAGCGTGAAATAATTTTCGGAATTGATATTTATTGCTCTGAGTAATGAGATAAGGTAAGTGGACTTTACGTCTCGTCGACTGCAAGGTCACTGGATACGATGACATACGACTTGGTACAATGACAGGAGCTGGGAGATGAGTCGGCCATGACTAGAGGTACGTCAATTTCGCGGATTCATCTGGCAGCAGCCTAGATTGCTCAGTCCTGTACACGCCCTTGATACAGTCGATTATTCATTGGCTTACAACATTACAAGCGATAGCTCTATGAATCATTTCCTTATTTACTACTGGCTTGCAGTAGTCAAATGCGTTTCGTGACAGCCGCCAGCTAATCACACACGTGATTATGAAGTATATATTTTGGCGTTCAACCTGACCTGGAGTGTATTTGCGAAATTGACGTACCTCTAGCCGTGGCCTTTGTTTAGGAACTGTCCCAGCATTCACCTGTAGCGATTTCGGAAATCCACGGAAAACCTAAATAAGGATGACCGGAGCCGGGGATCGAACCCAGATCCTACCGAATGCGAGTACAACGTGTTACTGTAACGCCCCCTCGCTCGGTCTCAGTAATGACAACTCATTTTTAACGTGTGCTCATACTAATGTTATATATTATCTTCGAAGAAGCAGGATCTCAGAAATAATTTCTGTTAACAACGATATTTGTAATGTTAATTCTAAAACGTTTGTACCCTTAGGCCCCAGCAGCTGCAGTGGGCGGAGCATAAGCAAGTACACCGAACGCGTAAAGGTTAAATAACGCATGGCATTTAATTTGATCCTTTGAAATTTACCAAATTTGATTTATTGTTTTAAATATGTTTGTAGCAACACGAAAAGAATTCAAAAAGGCGCGAGGCCGGCACGCCGAGTAAAGGATTGCCTTTCAGAACAAGATGTGTTCTAAAGCCATAGAGTGAATATACATACTTTTTTGTGCTGTCCGATAGCAAAATCCTGATCCAAACATGAGAAACTTTACAAATTCTCAAACCGTATATCGTGATACTACAGCAGCAATGGCTTAATCTATGTGTAAATCATCATATACTTATCTGACATTGATATTAACAAGTAAAAATAATTTCTACATACAAAGAAGCAATTTAGTGATTTTCTTCAGCAGTTGGCTACAATGTTCTACACTAAAACTTTTAATATGTTCTCAATGGCAAGCTAGCAGTTCGTCTCTGTTATAAGCGTGGAACTGGACTTTGATGTTATCACAGAATAAACAAGGACATCAGAAGCGAACGAGCGTGTCGGCTCCTTTGATGTCAGCGAACTCGAGCCCTGATTAGCTAATGTAGTTCGCCAATTTGTAACAGTGTTTTGATGTAAATATTGCATACACGGTAATTCATTTTCCCGTGCTATTAAATCACGTTTTTGGGTGTTTAAAACACAGTTGCAGCAGTTATAATATATTTTATATAAGTGGCAATACTTACAATTTTTAATACATTGATTTGCGAGTGATATCGTAACCAAAACCTGAAACATTAATTTCGTTGCAGCTTGCCTGACAGACGCTGGTCATACGAATGTTTTTTCAGAAAATACAGCAAATACTTAAACAACTTACCTTACTGAAGCCAACGGAAATGACAAAAAAAACTTCTCTTCGTAATTTTCTTCAGAACAATAGGTAGTCTCACTAGTCTTATTTTTATCTATCATTCAAGGAAAATATAATTTAAAAAAAATTAGTTAATGCTTGTAGCTTACAAATGACACATGTCTCGTAACTCAAACGAATAAATTACTACACAAAGTCATCACAACCCAGCAATATTACACGTTTACACGAGGCACGCACAAGCCGTAAAACGCAATTAGAACATGGCGCCCAACATAAACAAGCAGGCAGACGGCCGAGTTCACGAAAAGTCTATGAAGTTGGCTTCTGATACCCTTGTTTATTCTGTTTTGTCATCACAGAATAAGTGCGTAGTATTATTTCAACTGACTATACGTAACGTACGTCAATTCTGTTTTGAATGTTCAGTTATTGGTGGGTCTAACTAGTATGCCTAGTAACGTTTCGTTTAGTTAGTAAAAATATTGAAGTTTAATTGCATACAAATAACTTTAAAACGTTAAAGAAAAATTTTAAAATAATTTACACTCACATCGCACAAAGAGCATAAAATTTTGCTGAAAAACTTAACAAGATTATCACAGTTTACTAAAGTCTAAATTTACAGATCGGTTTAATATCTGTATCTAATGGCTATGATAAGGTTTTAGGGTGTGGATGGAGACGGAAAAGTTTGAAATTTAGGAGTACGTTTAACTATCACTGTAAGTGTGTAAAAATCGTTCATATGAAAGATTGAATTGATGCACCTTTTCCTCCTAAATTTCAATCTAAGGGATAGAATTACAAGACACTGATTTACCACTAAATTACATTATGTAACTAATATTGTGTTTGAAAAATATGTTATGGCATTAAACTGGTATGCTTATTTCGCATTTACAAAATTTGTAATAATATTATATGACTACCAGATACTATTGCTCTCAGTATAAGATATGTTTTATTTTAATAATTATTTTTAAGTGAATTGTAAAATACATTGCTTTCAAAATATGAAAGCTACATTTTGTAAGCAAAATACGTAGTTTATTTTTTGCAAAATTATTTTTTTTTAAGTTACGTTTTACAAATGTTTATAACAAAAACTTCATAAACATTTACAAATAACTCTTTAATGTTTACTCTTTCTTCGCGTTTTAAGGCCATTTTTTTTAACTGATAATTTTATAGTATGTATTACTTTAATAACGGCACTAAAAATTAAATTGACTTCAAAACAAATGTTGAGGTACATGCATTAAGTAAAATGCATTATTTATTAACAAAATAAATGTTTTTTTTTACCTTTTTTGTGAACTCACTTGTGAATATTAATATATAATTTACAATGAAATAAATAAATAATTTGTTATATGCCAAATATTTTACAATAAATATAATATTTTGCGTAGAATAAATGTTATTCTCTTTAACTTTTCTAAATACAGTTTTCACAGAAGTTTGAAAAATTACTAAAGAAGAATTTATATCACGTTTGTATTGTGTTATGTGTGTTATTGTTTTTGTGTAACAGTCGACCGTGATGTGTGTTGTATGTAAGTATATAACTGATGGTGTTACCTGGGACTGTAGTTAATACATGTAGTGAAGACACCTGGTATGTGCGGTTAGCGACTAGTAGAATGTTGAGGTAGGCAATGGCTGCTGGCTCAGGTCAATGTTGGCAGCGCTGCATTGCCTTAGCCGGCTGTTGTCGGATGACTACAGTGCAATGTTCTATTGGCTTCAATCAATATCTGGACCCATGTTGTAGTGTCTGGTGACCTGCAACTTAAAATTATTGGTTTAGTTCATATACTAAGATTTTCTGAAATGTTTAGAAAGATATGTTACAGACGTTCATTCAGTTATTACACATATCAATTTTATTTATTTTATTTAATATGCATATAAAAAATTCCCCTTCTTACTACGTCACACATTTTCTAACTTAATGTCCGAAATTGGTCTGCCTCAAGCGAATTATTATAATTTATGGTATAGGAAAGGGGATGGATATACATTTGTACGTGCCGTTTATAATTGTGAATTTTGCTGTAAGTAATGCGGATATCATTACTGCAGGAACTCTTTAAAATGTTATATTAACCTACTGTGTGCGCGACTGAGTATTTTTAAAACTGAATTATTTAAATTACTATTTTCTGATTAATTTATATATTAAGTATGGCGTGCTATCTAAAGAGTAAGATACTTAACTGGTTACATTATCTCATATCTGAAATGCTGACTAAAGAGGTAGTAAGAGAAAATTACAGAAACAATAGTATGTAGTCAAGAGAAATTACACAAGGGAAATATCGGCTCTCTAAGCTCACCATAGGGGATTGGAGGCTAGTCGTACTCAGGTACAACTGCCCAAAGGCTAACTGTGTCGCAATCATGGACCCACGGCTGAAAGTCCAAAACTGCTCCTACTGCCTCAGGCCAGTAGAGCAAAAGGAGTGGTCTCTATGCGGCTTAATCTGCAGAGACCAAAATTTGCTCACCTGACGTGCAAATAGAAGAAAAATAAGGAAAAAGAGAAGTGATCTCCTAATTGTGAGAACTCACTCTTCTGTAAAGCCTCCTACCTCAAAGTTCTTCCACTTGTCATGTACACCCATCCCTGCTGCTGTAACAGGTATTTTACGTCTGCTACCTCAAGATTGGCTATGTTCTGGACCACAGTTCTGAATGAACACAACGACTCTCATTCTGAGTGCTCGTGTTGTCTCATCTCTCTCGGGAAAGTGACAGTGAAATAATAGTATTCTAATGAAGCTAAGATCGTTGTACTAGAGTTTGGACAGGACACGAAACCGGCTGGGCGCGTCGCACCGCGTTGTTGCGTGTTCAGTGCACACGCTGCGCCTTCCTTGTTAGTGCCCTACTCGCACGTTCAAGCCATGTTCAAGTACTGTGGTGGCTTATCGTGAGACAGTGAATAATACTGTAAAACCTTCCAGTTGGATCTTAAAACTTATGAAATATTAGAACGTTATGAATAAATTAACTGCATTTAAGTGCTCTCGGGAGCAACAAACTGTTTACTTATATAATAAAAACTCTGTTTAGTTAAATTATTATAATATTATTTAAATACAATGCATAAAATCAGTTATGGTAGTATTAAATGATTTTAGATCAATGGCATTATTATTTCATACAAGTTAAGTTTTTTACGGCGCACGCAGTAGAATTAAGAGAACATGATTACGTTATTAGGCCTACGTAAATATATCATATTGATCAAATTACTTAGAAATTTCTGTTTAGGATAAGTATAGTACTATTCGTTTATTAAAATGTTAACCCCAAGGCAAACTAATCTAAATAATATTAAGTATTTAGTGAATTAGAGAATAATTATTTTCTAAATTAAATTCAATGGGCATTTAAAAATATTTTAAGCTAGTCACGTGGCTTTTGATTAATACCTTCTAGCATTGTTATATTAATTTTTCTAATTTATTTGCGATTTCACAGGTGGGTGGGTAGGGTAAATAAATAAATTAATTGTTTGCCTAAATTATTAATTAGTTAATTTGGGGGATGGTGGCTCGACATACAATTGCTTGGTGCGAGAGGTGTGGATGGAAACAAGCCTCCACCAGTGTTACAAAATGAATATTTATGTCGATGTGTGCATAATTTAAAGTGGTTGGGTGGTTGTAGTCAGAGGTAGGCACTTTATAATGAAACGAACTGGTTAAGTGGCTAAGTTAAGGGTGAGGGTTACGGTTAAATTAAATATGTTAATTTAATTACGTTGGCTTAACTCTACATAGTTTATACATATTACAGAAATTCGACAAAGTTATATTACATAATTCAGATAGGAGGGGAGCGGCCGTTAGATAATTACGTTAATGTTCTACTCTACGATGGGTGGCCCTTTGTACATCTTATACCTCACAGTAACATGATGTGCCGTAGGCTGATGATGACTGTGTCGGCTATCGACGGACGGCGGTATGTCGTGGCTCTCGACCCAGGACCATCCTGGCGAGGTGGTGACGGCTGGAAGGCTTGAAGGAGACACACCTCGATTCCCCCAAATCATTGCATTATATTACCACACTTCAGTGTAGGTGGGGAGAATCGCTGATATAATTGTCTTGTGCAACCACTGACCTGATTGCACTGCCGTCGTCGCTAGCCCGTCCTCCAGGCGAGTCTTTTGGTAATCGTAACAACATGCAATAATCAAGAAGTAATTTTTGTTCACTATTATCAAAAGTAACACGTAATAACAAAAAAATTGTATGAAGACAACAAAGAGCTACCAAACAGTAAGAATCAAAATTGTATTAAGTTTCGTTTTCCGGTGTTGACTTCTGTGTAAAGGTTATTGCTGCCAACTTCGGACGTTTTCGACAAAAATAAGACTCGTCATTTAACTTAGAGGTATGACTTTCTAATAGTGTGCTCTCTGTTGAAGGGGCTGCGCTCGTCCTCCGTAAGAGCAGGCGCCAAGGAAGCAGGAGCTTAGAAAGAAGGACGGAACATGTAGTACCAACCCACACGAGATATGGCACGTCGCCTTTGGACCACGTTCAATGTCATGATCACAAAGTTAAATTAAATCTGAAAATATTCACAATAGATTTTAAAAAGATTAATAAAAAATTATCTATTAAAAAAAATCGACAACTTAAGGGCCTCGCCTCCTACCACAAGCTTAAATTTCGTTGCCGCGTGTTCGTAAATACGTTTTTTACTAAACTATTTCAACACAATCATTGTGTCAATGTACGAAAAAAAAAACACATCAAACGATGCATGAAGGATCGTTTAAAAGCATCACGTCGATTATAAAAATCATTTCGGAGCCCTTCAAAATGGCAATGAATCGCTTTTTTACAACCTGTTATATCTTAAAAACTGCCAACAGGATTCGTGCGAAACTATCGTAGAAGCATGCAATGGATTTACTTAAAACTTCCCACACAAAATATGTTGCCACCACCGAAAGTGTCAGTCAGGCGAGTGATCTAAGATACCACTGCACGCCGTTTCAGTGGCTTGCGGTAGAGGCGATACCGCACCAGATGAGCCTGTCAACATCGCCCTTGGCTCATTCACACAAACACATGCCTAGCAGACGGGCGTCTTAAAATGTGAAAAAAAAAATAGAATCAAGATTTTTATTGACCTTTGAAATCGCCAAGAGTACCGCTATGTAAACAAAATTGGTAGTTTGAACTATCAAATTTGAAACTAAATCAGTAACTGCAACAAAACTTACGTAAGTTCAAATGCTAAACTACATTAAAATTCAATTTTCGCATTGGAAAGTAATTTTGTGGTTTCTTGTCTTCTTATTTTCTTATATTTTGTTTCCATCTGGCTAATTTTACTTACTTATTTGGATATTTATTAACTGTATTACTTCAACCGTTATTGTAAATAACAAATTTTAAAAAATAATATTAACTGTTTTACAGTTTAAAAATAATTTAAGTAGTTGTTGTTATACTAATCTTATAAATATTTCAATGCACAATTAATATATTTGTCACTAACACACTTAACAATATTTTAATCCACGGTAAGTTGTATACCCTAAAAATAAAAAAAATAAGTACAGTATTAATACAGTTTTATGACGAAAAATAGACTAATCACATTAAAAGAATATCAATTCATGTGTGTTCATGTATTAAGAATCACCTCCTGGAGTTTGAACTACTAATTTATTGGTTGCGAAGAACGGCTGTACTGAATTATAGCCACTGCTCGCATGTGCGCAATATCAAGTCAATGTAACCACATCACTGCAGGAAACCATGAGATTTACAAACTGACGCGACTTGAGTAAGCAGGGGGTCGGTTATAAGTAAAATGTGTCAGGGAAGGATGCGGAGGAAACCCTTTAGGCGCCAGTTTCGCTAATGTGAGGAGCTCGGCGAAACCCGAGCAGAGACTCTTTTACCTCAGAGCGTGGTCGACGGCCATGTGGCTACCCCCTGCAGCGTCGCTGTTGCGTAGCAAGTGATTGGCGATGTGTTACGCCCTTGTTATGGCCAGGGCGACGCCAGGAACACACTGTCAGCACTGTACGTGAAGCGGCTGTGGCATGTAAAAGTGAAAGTGCATACACATATGTTTCTACTACCGTTTTAATACTTTAATATTATACAGAACACAAGTCACGACACGAGCAACAGACGGCGTCACGGAGCGAACCTTCTGCACATGTGCTCCCTTGAATGTCTGGGGCAGGATTGCCGACAAAGTGGCGGGACGTGCTATAGTAGCGCGGCATTGCCCGCCAAAACTTACATACAGAAACAGATACTAACTAAAATTACACACAATACACTCTCATGAAGAAAAATAAGTACAAAGTAATTAACATAAGTAAATAACTAAAAACTAAAACAGATGCCGCAATAAGTATTATGTTGGCACTACCGCAGTACGCACGCCTCATGATTCTCACACTCGTAGGTTTTCCCGGGAAATACATTAATTAAAGCAGGTGTGGCCATTAATTAATATATTCCCTATCTGCTGTACCCAATGCCAGCGTGAGTGGAAGGCTACAGGTTTGCATGGCGTAATCCTTGGACTAGCCTCGTCGGGTCGCGAGTGCAAGACCTTCGCTCCGGAGGACCGCAGAGCAAACGGTCTAGAATAGGAACGTGGACGCTGGTTCACGTCAAAACATGTATAATTTTTATCAGAGAACAGTTGGGGTTAAAAAAAATAATATATAGTAATGATGCTAGAAGAAAGTGCGAGAGAGGTTGTCTTGGTGAGCGAGCTTGTGTAGCAGAGAAAGACGAGGATGTAAACGAGAGATAGAAAGAGAGAGCTAGAGATGTATAATGAGCTAATAAACGGGAATAGTGTGAGAGCTGAAGAACAAATGATGGCGTGGTTAAAAGTGCCCTTGGACAAGCAAGTGCACGTAATCTTTCTACTGAACATGTCTTAGAACAACGATGTGTCGAACAATATTAGTGTTTGTGTCATGTGAGCATACAGCACCAACATACAGCTGGGTACCCTTCCTCTTCATAAGCTATGAGTACTGCAGTTCACTTATCGTAAAATGGGATGAATAGTGACGCTGGGGCGAATAATGGCCAAATTAGAAACAATTTTCTAGTTTAGATATATTTTAAAACTATATTTTAAGGCCGTCCTCTCTTGTTTCTTCTGTATTTGCGAAAATACCTTTTTAAAACTTAAACAAGAGCAGATATCAAAAATCTGTTTGGCAGTTTTTTTATGGTTTTGGCCATGATAGCATTTTTTTTTTAATAAGAAATAGTCAGTTGCGTTAGCCAGAATTTCGTTAGTTGCATAATTAGCTAAATCCATAACATTTACTGCCTTGAAATAAACAGTCAACGTGGTGAAGACGATTTTAAACAAAAGTTCCAAACAAAAATAATACCGTTAAAACGTAGAAACAAGAGAGTGTGGCCTTAACAAAACTTCTGAAACATTATTAACTTGCCAACGTAGAAAATATACTCGGTTTCTAAATCGTTTACTGGAAGTTTTTATTTAAAATGTTGACCTTAGCCACCCCAGCGTTCCTATTCACCCCATTATACGGTGCGTAATGTCTCGATAAACAACCTTAAAACCATGATTGGATCTGGAACCGCACTCTTTCAACACTCTGATCTACGTGAGTCGTTTCTGGTGTGATATGTCACATGGTGGGTTTATTTCTCGCTCGTGATTGCGCTGTTTTCTGATTGGTTGCTGCTAGCACGCGGTACGATGCAAAAATTTCGGTCTTATTCCAGTTGACACAATATGAATCATAATGGTTGCTAGACCTGATTTCGTGAAACAGAACGATGAAATGTTTGGTAGTTCAACGTTAAGAATTTCTATAACTATAATTAAAGAAGAATTGACAGCATTACAACTAAAAGATACTAAGTTACTAATAACTAATTTACTTACTTTAAAACCGATTCGGTGGACGGCAATATTCCTAGTAACAGTCTGGTACGAAAAATCACCAGCCACAAAGCTCACTAAAGATTTCATGTTTCTAAAATAATCTTGGCGACAAACATAATCTGCAAAAAAAATAATAATAACTTGAGAACGACGCGATTGTTACGTCCAACACTTCTCGTAAGACTCCGCCAGCTAGCGGCAATATTGTGTGACCGGTACCTAGTAACTCGTGTTGCTAGGGCCGAATATTCCTCAAACATAACACGTCGTATTGCCTCTACGAGCGAGGGACTCATCATCTACTCGCCTCAATGTAACTTCGAGCCAGTGTCCCCATACGTCTGTGATCACGTAATATGGACGTATGGTGAGTGCCAGAAGACAAAGTTCCTGCACAGAAAATTTGACAGCTATAATTAATTATGGAAATGAACAAGTTCGTCATTTTCAATCTTCCGAAACACTCATGAGACAGTGAAATGTAAGATGTAAACTTCTCGTTGGAAGTGTAATGATGATTAAAAGCTGTTCGTAAAGATATACGATTTACACACTTTTTTCTTGTGAAATTGTTATTCTTGACACTCTGCACAGTGCGAAGTAACTTAAAATACGAATTTCCTTCAGAATTACTCACGACTAACACTTTTTAAAATCTGTACTTGAACATTCGTTGCATACTTCATTATGCCTCGCAACTTCTACAAACTTAACATAGAAACATACCTATGTGCGCATCTGTAATCCGACTGTGGCTAACTGAAGAAGTCCGCATACCAGCTGCGGGTTGTGTGAGTGAGGCACGGCGCCAAGGGCGACGTTGACCGGCTCATCTAGTACGGTATCGTCTTTACCGCAAAACATTGAAACGGCGTGTAGTGGTATGGTAGATCACTTGCCTGACTGACATTTTCGGCCATGACTCCATCTTTTTATTGGTGGAAAGTTTTGACTGACATTTTCGGCCATGACTCCGTCTTTTTATTGGTGGAAAGTTTCATGCAAAGTCCATCGTATTCTTCTACAGTAGTTTTCACGATTCCCGTGAGCAATTTTTCAGATATAATAGGATCAAAGAGCAGTTTTTTTAGCCCTTTCGAGGAGTTTCAAAATTATTTTTCTAATCTACGTGATGTTTTGAAACCACGCTTCCCTTATCGTCTGAAGTGTATTTTTTTTTTCGTACACTAACACAATAGGCACATGTGGAATAGTTTGGTAAAATATCGTATTTACGAACTCGCTGCAACACACTTTAAGCTCGTGGTAGGCGAGGCCCTTAACTGACACATACTTCAGTGATACTGTGGTTGGTATCATACTATAAGTTTTTTTATTCTCCTTGTAATTTTTTTAAAACTATTTTTATTCGTCTGTGTAGATTTCAGCCGAAATATATAATTATGGTGCAACATAAACCTTTGTAAATAATGTTCGACAAGACATTTCTGTTCTGCAGAAAATTAATCCTTACATATTTGAAGGTACAAAACGACCGAATACTCGTCACCATTTAAGACAGTAAATGTAACCGTTTCCTTAGTTACACGGCAGAAATCAGCCGTAGCTCCCTGATGAATTGGAAATAGATTGAGGCTGCCCTCAGAAAACTTTGCTTGCTTTTTAACAGTTGCGTCACGCAAAACTAACAGAACACTAAGTGGATAAGCCATGTATTTAGTGGTGTACTACCACTTTATACATAAATCTAATTGATGTGATATCCATTACCTGAATTAGTGGTTGCCTCTTTGAGTTGCAAGAAAGCTGTTATTATGGATGTCGTCTGCCGGGCAGTTGAACTGCGCTGCAATGGGTTAGAAATGTACGTTTATTCGTAAGAAACATTATACGTGTCCACTGTGTATCTATCTACGAAAATTAACACTCATTTTAAAGAGAGATATTTTTAAGTACTTTTAAAACATCATGCGCATTGAAAGTAGGTACTTTTTCCGAACACTCCAATGTGTCTGAACACGGCATTTTAGCTCAGCTGTATTACAAAACCTACAACTTTGATAAACTTACTAATGGGCGCACAATGAACTTTGGTACATATGGATTGCTACTGAAAGTCTCATAGTTCTAGCAGTACAACTTAAACACCGCATGTATAGCTAATAAGAGCTATGTAGCACTAGGCCGGCAAGTCATTGTAGCTCTTATCACTCCCTCGCTTCCGTGCCTCCAACATGCAAGAACATCTCCATGCGGACGGGTCATTAAATTATTGTCATAGAAAGGACTTAATTTCTCACGTTTTAGTGGTTTCTTCACACACTGACACATTTTCACTTTGAACATGAATCAAAATGTACTTGTGTTTATTTAGAAGAAAAACAACTTTTTTTGTGTGAATATGAGGAATCACCCTGCAGAAAACTTTATTCGTGTACGAGTGTTAGGCTTAGGTGTCACACATGAATATTTCTTTGAGCTTATGTTATGATCAGTTATATGGTTAGGCATGTCAGTGGCTTACATTTAATAAGTATCGGACAAATTTCTTGAGCTGAAGCTCTCCGCGGCCATTGAGAATATTGTTGACGTTTTCTTTCCATCAGCAAAGAAATAACAGCAACATAAGACCAGTACAGGATAGAAAGGACAGAGGTATACATATAAGGTATTTATGTTCCAAAGACCGGCGGAGCCTTCTTTTTCGTGCACTAGGACTGTTCTCTTACGAGCAAGCTTCTGCTCCGCACTTTTAACTAGATTGGTCCGCTTCGTTCTTCCTGATCCTCGTTTGTTTGTTTGTTTGTTTGTGGACCTGGATCGTTCTGTTTCTTCGTGTTAAACCTGTCCTAGCCCCTCCTCCCACCCTTTTATTTTCGAACTCGTTGGGCTCACGTTCTCTAACCACCTGGGACTCAATGCTATTAGGGTAATCTGTTTGGGAGAAATATATTAAAAATTACATTAAACAAATATTGAATATATGCATATCACACTCTACAGTTTACTTTACATTAATAAAAAAACTCAATTGTAACTTTAAATATGGAATGTGTTTGACATATCTACTCTGCTTCTTACGACTTCAGTAAATTTTGACAGCTACCAATGGGCAATAACTATCAATATTGTTGCGTGCCATGTGTCTGGAAGCCAGTGGTCGGCGGCTGTTTCGTAACACTTTGTGGACTGGCCCCTGATTCATAGGCTAGGCGGCTACGTGATGGCAGTCACGCCGAAGCTACGTCATAGATACCTGTCCCAACTGCGTCTTAACCCTACGAGGGCGGCCTACGTGACTCAATTAATGTCCAAAACATGACTAAATGTCCAATTTTAGACCCCTGTAATGCGGTTATTCCCCGACTGTTTCGAGGAGTATAAAACCGCAGAATCGGCACATTGGGGAAGAGTTCGCTATTGGTCGTGCTAGAGGAAGGTGCTATGGTTGTGGAGATACACTGGTGAAGACATCTTGGTGACGTCAGAGTCTACCATGAGGCGGCAGGCGGCTACCTTCGGAGCAGTGTTGGGTGAACCAAGAGGACTGCTGCGGCGGGCTGACGGGCGAAGAAGGAAGTACGCGACGGGAGTCGAACCGAAGACCTCAAGAGTGAAGACAGCGGTGCACTCGGGGTGCTGCGCAGCACACGACGATTCATCACCACGGCGGACTATAAAGGTTGTACACTGTCACTATTTGAAAGACTGTTGATTGGATATATGACTGAATTTTATTGTGATTTGTACTGTTTAGTTAATTGATGGTAGACATTTTTTGTGCTTTAATTGTCGAAGTTAATTAACGTGTCTGTGACACAGGAGTAATTGGGTGCATAACTAATTGTGTTGTGAGAGTTATAGTTGATTACTATTTTGTGTATTTCGTAGCTTTATGAGCTATTAAATCCAGTACTTAATTTAACTCTTTTATTTTTAATTATAAAACCTCTATCCCAAAGAACTCATGGGAATTGCCCATACATAAAGTTTGTGTTCTAAACTTGTAACAATATTTTGCAATGTGTGTCACAATGAAAGACAAAATTTAAAGTACAACTGAATGGACAGCTCAGGTTCATTTTAGAACTAAAAATTTCTTGCATCGTGACACATATTTAGAGATGACCGTTAGGGATGCTGGCAAATTGCGGAAAATGTTAACTGTTTGCTAGACTTCAATAAAGCAAGCTGAAGATAAAAGTTTTTCTTTAGGAATCGGTGGACGCCATTTGACGCGGCCAATGGTAACTCTGGCACGGCACTACTGGTCGTTTATTATTCGTCTGTAAACAGCTGGACCGTGCCACGTAACTGTCGTCCAATAAGACAAGGCGAAGGACGCTACACCTGTATGGAAAATGCGTTGGTATTAAATATTTCCGCTATTTTCCATCACCTCTACTCATGGTTAGAGGCAAGATTATTCTGCGCGTTGATTCTAGGTCAGGTTGAATGCCAATAATACATATTTTACTACTAATCCTTCTGTGATTATATGACGCCTGTTTTAATACATCTTTTACGACTGCGAGCCAGTGATAAATAAGTAAAGAAATCGTGGTGGTAACACGTCTTACGGCTAGAAGCCAATGGATAGTTGACTTCGGCCAGTGCGTGTATAGGTCTGAGAAGTCTATGCTGTTGCCAGATTAATACCCGAAATACTCGTGCCTCTAGTGATAGTTAGAGATGGTGGTACATCGCGAAAAATTGTTGTGCCAACATATCCTTAAAAACACTGTAGTTTCTTGTGATATGTATACGTCTGACACAACATAGCTGTCTGTAGACCAGTAACAGGCATCACATATTAAAACAAAGGGATTTTTATTGGCTTAGTTAAATAGTGCAAGAGCTCTACGTACAAGCGAAAGCCAGTAATCTTCTGGTAAGCTGAACGTGCGTTGAAGCCCAAAAAAAAGGTAAAGTTTTCCTGCGACAAACCATCATCTCTAGTGATGGTATATCGCGAAAATGTTTTGTGTTCACTTACCCTTGAAAACGCTGTAGTTAATTGCAACACATATGACTGAGCGATTTACGTCTGACACAGCGCAGTTGTCTGCAGATCAAAAATATACATCAAATATTACAATAGCGAGATTTTTATTGGTTCAGTTAAATAGGGTAACACCTCTGCGTACGCGTGAAAGCCTGTAATCTTCTGGCGAGCTGAACATACGTTGAAACCCAGCAAGCAGTCAAGTTTTTCCGCGATAAACCGTCATTTCTACACACATTACAAAATGTATCAGCTATTGTCCATAAGGAGCTGTCGAATCGTACTGAAGTTAAAAGAAATAGTGTATATATTACGTAATAGACAAACAATTTCATACTTGCACAAACTGAGTGCGTTTGACCGTTCTTCCACCTTGAAACAAGTATCCCGAGGATGTTTACTTGATGCAATCAGTAGGGACACTGTTTTTTCGCAAAAATAATTTTGCCCCAGTTTGTTTCAGTGCCTAATCTGCAATTCAGCTTCATGGTTATTGGCAGCGTGTCTGTGTGAAGAACCGTATCTCATTTGACTTAGCCAATGGACGACTTGAAAAGAGGCGGAGCTTCAGTCAGGTGTGGGAAACAATTGAATCGTGCATTTGAGAAAGGCACTAAGTAAAAAATGGCTACTTTACAGGAGAGCAAAAAAAGTAAATAATTTCTTTATGCTTGAACAAAAGTATTTATCAATTTATTTTACAATTAAGGACACTGTTAGAATTGAATACAAACTAACATTATCATTATTAAAATGTTGAATTAATTGTTTTATATTTTTTTAACATTTTTGACTTAGTTCCTTTCTTCACTAAACATATAGCAATACCAATTCTGCTAGGTAAAGAAATCAAATAAACAGGTTTATAATAGTTTGTGGTAATGTTGTTTGATATTAATGCTTATAAATTACATATACATGGTCATAATTATTACGTATACAAGATCATATTCAAGATATACAGAAAACCGACCATATTAAAATCATTGTTTTCGTTTGTAGCAGTCGGATACCTGCAGAAAACTTTTTCCACGCTATAACTCAAGTAAAACAACACAACACTTATGTAACATTTTAGGAACAGGTCTGTGGTGAAAGGAACTAAGTCGGTGACTTAGTGCCGTTCTATGGAACGTCATCAATGTCTATACGCTGTTTCTCCCATATGCAGTAGGCTGACTTAGTTCTTTTCATCGCCAAACGATCGGGCTTGGCCATATTACTTTATTTTTAATAACACCCAAAAATGGCCGATTTTGACTTAGTGCCTTCCTCAGATGCACGATTCAATTCCTATCTCCATGGATACCGCAGCCGAACATAACCTTCATTTAGCTGTTTGGCTACATGTCCCGGATGAGATGTACGTCATGAAAATTGATTATTTGTCTGGAATTTCCAGTTTTTTCAGGTAAACATTAATCTTACGTATTTGCGTATCTTAACCATGAAATTGAAACTAAAATTTTTTACCCTTGTGTGCAAATCTACGAATGCGCAACATTTTTGCTTTCTGCAATTAACAACTAACAAATCAGCATGTTTGTAAACGAGCTTTGTTTCTCACAGTACTTTTCTCCTGCGGTGACGTCAGGGGGCGTGTACTTCAAGTCGTCCATCACAAAAACTTTCCTGCAGCGCCACATGTCTGTGATTTGCCGGTAGAATCTCAAGGCTCGTGACAGTTAAAATATCCAATCGTTGACTACGAAGCAGAACTGCAGATGTGCGCGTAAGGCACGGAAACAAAGTGAGGCAAAATTCTTATCGCGAAAAACAAGGGTCCCTAGCAATCAGTTTTATGTTTACCACCCATTGTGTTAGTATCGCTGGAGGGGTATCGACTAGATGTCGTGAAGAAGGTATGGTGTGGTCGACTTCTCACTAACTACTACTCTCTTACTAACCCCCTCCCCCTCTCAGCTCCACACTCGTGTCTCTCGTTGTCTCCAGAGCGAGGCTGCGTTCTAGACAGGCGATCGAATGTGCCGCCGGCAGAGTGACAAATTGCACAGACAACTTCCTTCCGCGACTAGATGCGCGCGTCTCGCTTCTCAGATTCCAGATCTTCACCGCCATGCGACATTCTAACCCAGTATATGCAGCTAGGACAAGTCTCTACAAGTTGTAAAGAAACCCATTCCTCAGTGCAAATGTAGTTCGCATTCACCACTTCGAAGACAAGAATATGGTAAATAAAATCACTGCCATTTTTATTAGCCTACTTTCCAAAGGAAAAATTAGGCTAATGGGATCACCTTTCTGCCTGTGAGTTTGTGTCCCCCCTCCCCTTAAAACCTTTGAACCAGGCGACCGAATCTCATCAAACTTGGAGCACTTATAGTACTTTGTAATCTGACTTGACTTTTATGTATTTCGTTTACGCCCTATTTATATTTTCAAAATGGCGGCTTTTTTTAACATTTGTCGATCAAGCTTGATATCTAAGAAACCGTACTTTAGAATTGACCAAACTTGGTACATATGAACTATATACAAATCTGACTTGACTTTTGTGTATTTTGTTCATCCTATTTAAAATAGCGGCAATTTTTATATTTTTAGCATATTATTACATATCTCATGAAATATTTATCAAAATATCACGAAACTTCCTACACATGTACTGCATACAAATATGACCTGAATATTTGCGTATTTTGTTCGTTCTGTGATCATATTTTTAAAATGGTGGCCATTTCGATATTTTTAGCAAAATGTATCACATTTCTCACAAAATATTTTTCAGATTTTAACCAAACTTGGTACACATATACTACATACAAATTTGACTTGACTTTTGTGTATGTTGTTAATCCCCTGTTTATATATTTAAATAACGGCCAATTATATATTTTTATCATAGTATTACATATCTGAGGAAATATTAATCAGTATTTCACAAAACTTGGTACACATTTACTACATAAAAAGATGACTTGAATACTTTTGTGATCAAATTTGCAAAATGGTGGCATTTCGATATTATTAGCATAGCTTACAAAATATTTCTGTTATTCACCAAACTTGGTACACATATGCTACATACAAAGATGAATCGAATATTGTGATATCGTTCATCATGTGCGCAGATTTTCAAATTGGAGGCTATTTTTCATATATTTTTTTAGCACAGTATAACATATCTTAAAAAAATATTTTTCAGAATTTTACCAAATTTGGTACGCATATACTACATACAAAGCTGACTTCAATATGGCGTATTTTTCTAAAAGCGGCCATTTTTATTTTTTTTTGCATTGTATCACTAATGTTACGAAATATTTTTCAGATTTACACCAATCTTGGTACACGTATAGGTCTACTACATATAAAGATGACTTGAATACTGTATATTTCGTTCATCCTGTGTTAGTTTTTTTTTAATGGAGGCCATTTTTAATATTTTTTCTTATGAAATATTTTCAGGAATTTCATCAAACTTGGTATACATACTTCATATAAAGCTGACTTGACTTTCGTCTATCTCTTTCATCTTTTTTTAATATTTTGAAAAAGGCGGCAATTTTTTATATTTAAGGGCTTGTTCCTGAGTTTTTTTTTCAGACAGGTGACAATAACTCAACTATTTTTTTACCAAAAGCTTTGAAAAAATTTGAGTCAATGTGCAGCCACACGATGCACAATGCTGTGGATACGTTTTTAAAAATAATGTACCATTCGTCAGCAAAAAATATATTTTTTCTTCATTTTTTCACGACGAAAAATGTGGTACTTTGAGTGATGAAATCTGAAAAACCGTTCAGTACATTTCTACAAAAAAAATTCGGCTACAAATTATAACATGTAAGTGTCAAAACTGTGGAGCAAAATTTTGATATGAATATTAGGTAGCAATAAAAAAAAATATTTTCTAAATTACTGCAAATCTCGGTAACAAGGCCTTAAGATAGAAAGACATCTCAGGATTTTTTCTCTATTTAGTAAGTAAGCTGACTTATTTTTGATATATTTTGTGTATTGTACGCCTAAATCAATATTTTAATTTAATATTCCAAGATTACGTAAACAATGTTAACTTTCAGGGTTAAATTGTACCCACTTAGTGGATAGTAGGCGCATCAGTTATGCTGGTAACTTTTCGTTTTAATAAGTATGTTTGGGATTGTTATCTCTTAAATCTTCTAAAATATGAGTGTCATTGTGAAATTATTGCAGAACATTTGACATGTTTATGCAATATCTTACCCTGCTGTTATTTTCTATGTATTATCTGTTCTTATAATGCCAAGTGCTCGTGGATGTCTTCTTCAAATTAATAATAAAAAACTCGCATTTTCTGTCCCATGTTCAACATTGGAGGAGTCGAATTTACCGCTGCAGCTAGAGTGCTCGACTCTCACCAAGGCGATCCGGGTTTGATTCCCGGCGGGGTCGGCAATTAGGATTCATACTGACGATGGCGTTGGTCGGCGGATTTTCTTAGGGATCTCCGGCTTCTCCCAACCCTTTCATCTAGCGCTGATCTATTTACTTGATATCATTCCTTATATCACCGTTGAAAACCTCGCTTTTAATTGGACGGCTTTAAAATAACAGAAACCAAGCAACATATCCTTTAAATTGAGAACACAGCTTGTAAAGTTAAGTTGATTGTGTGGTGGTTAGTTCAGTGCATTGCAGAATATAGCACAGGACACATGACGCTTGGTTATATTTATATAGCCTAAGCAAAATTTAAAGATTTATTTATATATACTTGGTGTACCCAACTCAAAAAACAATAAAAAATGTCGCGCGGTTCCTTTTATATAAAAACCGTCCAATTATAAAACCCAATGTCATCCCGTCACTTCAACAAAGGAGCATGCGACGGTTTCAAACGGTAACTGGCATGAAAGGATCATTGTCAAAATTTTATGTTTAACATTTCTCATCTTCAACCTCATCTTCGACATAGCAGCGTATCTTCGCTTGTAAACGTTAATTGCCATTGAAGAAATTCGCTAAACTCCTACTTGTATCACTGCAATATTCAACACGAGTAGCATTCGATGCTTGAAAACTGTGTTATGTTTGTAACAAAGATACTACTGCGATCTTCAAGATAAGTAGATAATCACTTAAATTAATCATTAATTCTTAGAATAGCTTGTTACAACAACATGTACAGTACATAGCCCAGAAGGAGCAAGTAAAATTTTTAGGGAAAAAAATTCACATTTTCTACACAACTTATATAATTTTCCGAGCTAGAAACTAACATGCATCATTAAGTTTAATTTGGATAGTTAAGTTAAAACCTTTTTTACAAGTACGCTTTACAGTATTAACACACAAACGGAAATAACACAAGGAAGTCAACAAATACAGTTTTCCTTCCTGTTTGTTTTAGTAGCATACGTTAGAGTAATTGAATGTAGTTGTGCAATAAGAAACCAAGTGCTATTAAAAACCATGGTTGTTGGCTCCCTATTGTCCCATTCACAATAAGCCTTCAAATTTGTTGATATTGTTTTCTATTTCTTCACTTTGTCAGTGTAATTAATGTTTAATAACATTATGTGGAATCTCACAAAGTTTAACCTCGTTTAAATTAAGGTCTTTTTTGAACGAAAACATCTTCAAAGTTTAGCAAAAACCAGCTGTTTTAATAACAACGCTTCAGCTTCAGTGCATTTGGCGCTGTTTTCGTTCAAAGATTTGCTGGACACCATTTGTGCACAGACCACTTAACATGGCCGTATTTTTGTTTTAGTTTTAGTATCGTAGACTGACCTGGGTTGCTTTTCAGTATTACCCCTATTTTTTTTTGCACACGGACACATTATACAGTAAAGTTCTCCTAAACAGCAAACACAAAGCTAATATTTCGTTTCTCAAAACCGCAGTACGTAGGTCAATACCGATATCCGCGATAACTCGAGAGCTTTCTTCAAGAAAAGTTATTTCACACGTGTCTTCAGTAAGACAGAAATCAAACGTAAGTGACGCATTACCAGTACTAGCATATTTAAATTACCATTAAAATTGTTCACTTAATTTTCCCGTTGAGAAACAAACATTTCTAGTTAATTGCTTCAAGTTACCTGATGATGATGAAGAGTTTTAAGGTCGCAGGCTGGTTTGAACAGTAGGAAGAAAATCTGAGACGCGACTGAACGAGGGTGAAACTGCTAGTAGTTCGCCATTGCCTTCCGCAGTAGGGGCCTATGTGTGTGAGGGGACAACACAACACCCAGTCCTCAACATAGAGAAGTAACTGTATATACTGTTCCCGACCGGGAGTCGAACCCGGGACCCCTGACCCGCAGGCCAAGTACTCTAACCTCTGAACCAGGTACCAAAATGTGGACTTCGTTTAGGCCAATTTTTGAATCAGAGTGTTTGGAATTGGTGACGAACTTCTCTTAATTTATTTCCACGCAGAAAAATACCGCAAACCTATTTTTCTCTATCGAAACCAAAATTAAATGTTTATACAAATAACTAATTCTTATAAGAGTACGTTGTAAAATATCACTGTCTTTCATTCGCTCGCCATCTAATAAAATAAAGTTTCTTGTTGCTAGACGTGTCCTCCTTGCCTCTTAAAAACTGGGAATAATGCACAGTCGTACGACTTGGTTATCCTTCTATTACTCCTCGGCCACAGCCGAAATATAAGGCTGCTTAGTAATAAATTAGGAGTGTTAATAATAAACACTGAATTACAAGAAAATGTAGAGACCAAAACTAGGTTTATGTTACGACATAATCAAATAGATTGTTAAAGTCTAATTTACTACAATTTCAATGTTAGGACACCGTTTATATAGATTAATATGGTAAAGAGTTTAAAACTGTCGTTGTGACGGTTAAATTTGTGGAATTTTTAAGGAATTCAACCGTAAATGAGAAAGAAAGAAATGTTTAAAGTGTGAATATTACTGTAATGTCTCAAAATATGTCTGCCAGGGTCTCACGGAAAATTCTTTTGTATGCATGAGAAAAAAAAATCTGCAATTCCTTCGTAACGAGCTGCGTGGTCCGTGTAAATTGCTTTCACAGTTTCCTCGTG
This sequence comes from Medauroidea extradentata, assembly GCA_003012365.1. NCBI lineage: Eukaryota > Metazoa > Arthropoda > Insecta > Phasmatodea > Phasmatidae > Medauroidea > Medauroidea extradentata. Next base: position 24,044 of record PNEQ01031861.1, read on the forward strand.
TAAGAGGAAGCCATATTTGCTCGCTGGCGATTACGTTGTGTCCTTCTCCCTGGTAGATGTTGTGCTCGCATGTCATGGCTGTATTTGTAGAAGTCACCAAAGAGGAGGAGGCAGGTGAGGTAAGCAGCAGGACACCTGGATGGCGAGCTGCAGGAAGAACGCGAGGGCTAGCAGAGGGTAGCAGGCGAAGAAGCGAGTGAGCGCAGTGTGGCCAGCTATTCCCCTGACCAGGCAGACGACGACAATGGCAGCCAACAGTGCCAGCAGCAGCCAGGGGCGGGAGCGAACAATGAAGGCGGCCAGGAAGCCCAAGCGCCAGCCCAGCTCCAGTTGACCCACGGCGAACAACAGCCGGTCGAACCGCCGCAGCCTCTCCTCACGCATGTCGCCTGGCAACCTGACCAACAAACATCGACCTTAAACAATACAGCAAACTACATAGTTGCAGCACTTTTGCAGCGCCAGTCATGAAACTAACGGTCTGAGCTGGCAACACATTCAGAATCGTGCTTGTGGTGGTGAGAAATTTATACATTTACAGGCTGGAAGGTTTCCCAAAATTGCTCCATGGCGAATGCTGGGATGGCTTCTGCCTACAGGCCATGGCCGACTCCTCACCCAGTTCCTGTCATTGTATCAAGTTGTGTGTCACCGTATGTAATGACCTCGCTGTTGACGAGACGTAAGGCACAATTACTACGGCCATGAACCTTCATGCGAAAATAATTTCACCTCACTTTCAGTACTTTACGTTCACAACTCGAGTTCCGCTTCACGGTCAGTGATTGGATGTTTTAACTGCCACGTGTCTTGAGGTTCTACCCGCAAACCACATACGTGTGCTGTTGCAGTGACCGAATTGTGACTGGCACAGTCAAACGAGAGACGTCACTTTAAAATGTCACACTGCCTATAACCATGAAACATAGCTGCAGATGTGCACGTGAGGCACTGAAACGAACTGGGGCAACATTATTTTCGCGAAAAGTTCACGGCCCTACCAACGCCCAATTACAGGCTGGCTCTATCTTAGGCTAACATCACAAGAAGGTGTTGCTATACGTCGCCGAAAGCAAAACCAATAATTAGAGACTATCGTACACCGCGAAATTTATTTGTGCACCATAGTTTCTCGCCACACGTATTAGTGGGTGATACAAGTCTGATATTCCGTAGCTGTCTGCAGACATTACAATAGTGAGATTCATATCGACTCACTCATATAAGTAGATCCCCGGAAATTTCGCGGATTCAACTGAGGAGAGGTTGGATTTATAAGTCATGTATATGTTGGAAACTGTTTCGATTGGGTCATTGTTTATTAAACGTGACCTTGCGGACTCCGAACCAATGGCGGACATGCGTAAAAACGCTCACGGACTCCTGCGCTACATCGTCAAATGTTCAAATCCTCACTCACTGGAGCAGCAGCCAATGAACAAATATAGCTGAGGACTGTGGAGTCTAGCCTGCTGGGCGTTGAACCCTCGAAATATCCGGGCATCTACATATAGGGTAACATCTCCTCGTACAGGTAAAAAACCAGTGAGCTATTGGAAAGCTGAACGTACGTTGAAACCCATCAAACAGTTTAATTTTCCCGCGATAAGATATCTCTACCAATCATGTAATCTTGCTGTATGCCTCGTTCAATAAAAACAGCTGTTCGGAAATAAAACCAAACTATTAATAACCCTATTTTCGTACTATGCACTTAAACTTAAATTTTCCATAAAAATGATAAAAACATACGACAGCCTCATATTAATACCGAATGCTAAACTTGTCAATATATTCATCGAAAGAGTAAGTACGATCATGTTTCAATTTATATCTAACCGACATGCAAAACTAAAACTGCTCGAACAGCCACGAGAACTGGAATCTCGCGTTTTTATAATGGTTCCCCTCTATTATCCGTGTATGATATTTGTTCTCAGTGTCTCGCTCTGTGACGCCATCCAGGAGCTCCAATATTCCGGCCAGTCGCTTAGATCAAGTTATCAACTTCATTTGTTTGACATTAATTCAAGAATTCCTTGCAGCATGTTCATTTAACGCATTGTTTGCAAGTTTAATAAGTTGGTACTCGATAGGAATAACAGGACTATTTACATTTAATTAGTCACATTATTTTCTTAAATGTTATTATATCTCAGGTTTTTTTATAGATGGATATAATGTTTATTGGATAAATTATAGAAAAACTTGGCCAACATACTTTATTTAAATTATAAAACTACTATTAACAAAGTTTATATTATTACAGTACTATAATCTATTGGAGGCTGCAATATTTTCCGGTACTATGTACCACGATTTATTTTACTCAATATGCTCTACCTGAAAACACTGGTGTGTGTACATGCGTACCAATGGTTGTTCACTGCATGCCGAGCCATTTCTGGAATATATTATATTTAAAAAAAGTCATTGATTCTTTTAAAATAAAATCCACGAAACTGTAGCTTGAAATACGGAATAGTGTTATTAGGTAAACGAAACAGAAATCTTAAAATTTACCGTGGTTACTAAAATGCATATAAGTTACATAAACTTATATAGGCTAACATTTTATTTTTCTAAACATTTTTAGTATCGCGTGTGTGGAACCCATTCCGTTTCTATAATTGAATGAACTCTCTTAATTTTTTCCTCCGTAGGTCACAAAACATGTCGGCACACACGTGCTAACTAATAAACAATGTTTGTATTTTTTTTAAAAAAATGTGCTAAGAATGTGTTGTCCCTTACTTGTCTTAAATGAGGCATTTAAAGTGCACAAGGCCTTGAGGCGCCGAAGTGCTGCAGGCAAGCGAGTAAATTACATATATTCTAGGCGTAAGGTATTTAACGGCTTGAAATATTTCAAATATCGGCTCGCATATATCAGATTTTCATGTTTTTGGTACAGGAATAACAAGTTGTATTGTTAGGAATGCGAAAATATTTTTATTAATTATTTCGTCTTCTAGAATGGTGAAGTTAAGGTATTTTGCCTTCTCTGACACTTAATAATCTACAAACCACCTACTATTATAATTACACTTGAAAAGTTGCAAAAACAAAAATAAAAATTTGCATAAACATGAGAACACTAAATCTACCTACCAATCTTACATCTAGTAAACTATTACTAACAGTAAAGAACTTTACTAACACGAAACAATACACAAAAATATTTAAGGCAAACAATAGCGTTCTAAATTTAAAATAATGACGGGAACAAAAATTACCTCAAGCAATTTAAGTTATTAGAAACACAGTAACTACTAAATCTAGAAAATAATAATCACTTATGTTTAAAGATATCCCAAGATACATTACTGATTCCAACCACATAACCTAAAATTAAAATTAGTTTTTCTATGCCGAACTCATCTTGACAGACATATATATTGCATCTCGTTTGAAAGTTGGGAATGTTGGCAAGATCCGCAAGTTGGCTGGTAAACTGTTCCAAGCTCGAGCAACAGAGACAGCAAATGACCTTGAAAATGAATGAGATTTGTGGGTAGGTATGGTAAGTTGTTCAGATGTTTTAGATCTTGTGTTGAAGTGGCGATTGTTCCCTAAGTCTTCAGACTGCTTGACTGCTTGTCAAGTATTCAGCGGCGGCCATGAAAGCATTTTTCATACCAGAGTTAGGCTGTGATGTAAACCTGGCATTTGGACGAAGCCTGTTTAATTTAGCCAAATATATAAGCACACTTTGTTGTGTATTAAGACCAAACACAGAACGAACACAAACATTTTGAATGCGCTGTAGTTTAGCTGACAAGTTTTCACTCAGGTCGGAATATGCTATGTCACAATAACTAAGTACAGGAAACAATAGTTCCTGTATAATGGTAACTTTCGCAGTGCCAGGCAAAAAGGGCTATTAATGTTTAAATTATGTAAAATGTTACACGAGGAACTACATATTTTGGCCATATGGCCAGTCCACGAAAGATATTTATTGATGATGACACCGACATCAGTCACTTCTTTGAGAAGCGGTATTGATAATCCCGTGCGGGGAAACTGTGTCAGAAATAAAGAGAATATTGGATGGTTTACGAGGATAAGAAAGGGAAAATCTGAGGGGGGGGGGGGAATAAGGCGACAAGACCCATGACGTCACATTACGGCAAAAAAATCGACAGCTCACCCTCGGACTCCTGATTCAAAAGCCCCATAACTATACTAACGTTGTGTAAGGCGAAAACTCTTACCATTAAACCATAACCCATACCACTGTTTCAGCGAGCAGTCAAATACAGTTGATATATATCTGTAGAGCCTTAACCTGTAGGTATAAAATAACCCGATTATTTTCCTGATCTCGTTAACTGTCTGTCCCTGAGTAACGTGTAAGTCGGTTCGTCACGTTATAGGGAATTGTTAAGTGAGCAAAACTATGTATCATATAATATTTTAACAGTCGCAGAATCCTCTTAAATGTGTAAAAGAACTTTAATCGTTATTAAAAATAAGATGCAATCGATTAGGCTGAAGCAGTTCCCCGTCGGAGCGGATATGTGGGCGCTCGCACAGAGGAATGCAGGCAACAGTAAACACCCTTGTACCTGCTGTATACGAAACACGTAAGCATTTAGTGTTTCATCCAGTACAATTAATTTTAGCTGAACAAATTATGAAACGCTCCAGAGACTTGCTCCATTCGTGTAATATAATTCATTGTTTTGGTAAATTTTAACAAAATCTGTCAGGGAACAAAATATTTCCTTGTTCAATTATAGCATGCTTTTTCGGCTACGTACAAACGCATAAACACGGCTGGTTGTATGGAACATTGTTGCCAGTATGTTGGTGCCACTACAAGTGGCCCACAGCCTTGAGCCTGTCTTGCACGCGCCGCGCCGCCCTCTTCGTGTCAGTGACAGATTCCCGTCCGTTCTAAAGTTAAATGATAAAGAGACGTTCGGTAGAGCAGAAATGATTCGGTTAGGACTAAAGACCACCTTCTTTTTTTTTTATTATTATTTGCCCTGTCTCGTCTCACTAGTCTTGGCCCTGCGCCCGCTGGGGGTCGTTGCAACAACTGCAAGTAGGTAGGCATGGTGTTGATGTCAGAGGGGTGAAGGGGGGACTGTGGCGTCCGATCACTTAGCGCAGACAGCGACGCTCATAAGATCCCATGATGACCCTCCCAGCCTTCACTGCAGCTACGTCGCCTAGATGCAAAGCTACGACCTCGCAGAAGACAAATTGAAAATGCTCATTCACGTTTTCTGAGAAATTCAAAATTAATCTACCAATTTTTTATTAAAAGTCTACCTAGTCGAAAGTTACCGAACATGCGCCAAGTGCCAGTACCAATATGGTGGTTCCCAACAAATGACAGTCGAAATGTAGTAGGTAAACAAGATGGCAACTAACAAGATGGTGAAACAAAAAATTATTTATCGTAAATTTTTAAATTTTCCAAATTTTAATTTTCTTCTTAGTTTTCTGAATTTTTTATTATTTTTAATGTCTGGCATTTGGAAAATTTTGGAAGTTAAGGTCAATATCAAAGGTCATTGTCAAGGTCAAATCAAATATGGCAGCCAAAATATCGGGTTATACGAGATTGTTAATGCACTACTTTCGGGGAGGTGGAGTCTCCTCCTACGAAATCCTTCGGCAAAACATACTAAATTATACTACTACTCCAGAGGACTGACAAAAAAAAACACTTTAATCCACACACACTACATAAGAAAGGAGACATGACATACATTAACAGCTTTATAGGAATCTCTCTTCTACCTATTATATACACAATTCATGCATCTCCTTGGCGATGCCAACAATGCACAAATTAAAATACATTGATGTAGTTTATAAATCAATCACGTTTACTAAAATAAAAATTATGATATGGTACTAAAAAAAGAGGCATCTTGTTTTAAGGGATGCTATACCTCAATAGCATTTATTTAAGTGATTTAAATACTGTTCCAGAACTCTAAAAATAATGTATCTATTTGTAGCATGTTACATCTGTTTGATAGAAATGTTTAATATACATGAAAATCTAAAAACATTTACACTGATATATTAAGCATTTAAAAAATTTTGATTAGTTATGCATCGCTGTAGCCTATTTGATAATAATACACATAATATTTCAATTGATTGAAGTAACAAAGTAATACAATATAAAATGTAGCCTACTCTTTCTTTATTTCACCTCGCAATCGTTCCAAAAGAACAATTAAACATCATTAATATTTTTCTGTAAATTTAAACGCTTCTAATTTCTTGTTTTTACATAACGCGTATCTGACTTCGAGCGGAAAATTTTTCACTTTATTTTGCTGAATACTTGAAACATAAATGAGGAGAAATTATCACCGCAAATTGAAGTTAGTAAAAATACGCTATTTGTCACTATTTTTAAAGTTCTTAACTAGTGCTATGTAGCAGATTTTATTTTTAAACCTTGCTCGTAAGATGGCGTGGTGTACATAATTCAACGCTAAAAGCATTAATCTATAACTGTAGGTTTCTTGAAGCCAATTTGCGAAAATCAAACAATAGCAATCCTAGACAATGGTTTTAGCCAACGTTTTAAACAAAATTGTTTCCAGTTTTACGAACTTTTGAGGTACAATCTCTGACGCCGGAACCTCGTGTATTTAACTGCGGCGCAAGAGATCACTCGTAACGAATTAGTAATTCTGGATTAATATTTACTCGTAAAGTTGGAAAATACCATTATATAGGATTGTCATTGAGTATTTTGTCCGTATTGGCTTCGAAAAAAGCGTAGAAATCAATTGATGTTTTCAGCGTTTACTTATCTACCACGCACTCAACGAGAAAAAGTAACGAATTAATTATTACTGTGTTAAAATTACATCTTTTTTTTAAGTACAACAATGTTTGATAAAAATAGTGAGAATAAATAGCTGCTACAGGAGATGTAATATTTACTCTGAGGTAAATAAGCGTACCGCCAATCCTTGAGAGGGCTAGAGGGCTATGCCTATGTTTATAGGCGTCTTTACCTCTCCCCGTCTTGCCACGCTTTTATCATTTTGCCATCTCGGATTCAATTTTTTTTTAGACCTAAAGGCTACTCAGTTTATTACACGTAATGATGTACGTGTCGAGTACAGTCTGAGTTATCAGTATTTTACCACGCAGTAATGCAGACCGCAAAAATTGCATGGATTATAGAGGTGACTGAATCGGTCATTTGAGAAACAACACAAGTCAAAAAAGTCCACTTTTCAGGAAGTGAAAAAAAAAAAAAAACACTGTAATTCTGAAAGTTACGTATGAAAAATTTGCAAAAAAAAATACTGAAAATACTTTATAACATTACTTTTATGATGATTGCAATTGTGTTGCTCTATAAGAACAATGCTCATTTCAAATATTTGACTTATGTTGTTTCACAAATAAACACCTGTATTTGAAGCTTTAAATTTATAGAGATTAACCTATAAATCGTTGCGAGCATTACTCAACAAATCCTGTATCGTTATTTATGTGATAGATGCAATTAAATGTGATTCTGTGTTTAAATGTACGAACAGCAGCAATTTTGAAATGTTGACTAATGTTGTTTCACAAGTTGATGGGTGATTGCATTATAAAATGGTAGTAAGATACAGTATTGTATCGTGTATTTTCCTACAATATTAGTTGATAATATCTTTATTTATATGTTTACATATTTCGTCCCACAAGAAACAATTTGCATAATGTAAATTGCTATAAAATGTGAAATTAACACTTCTTTCTATAATCTAATACATAATTGTTCCACAACACACTTAAAAAAACAGCTGTTTGTCGAAGCATACATCCCTTTGTAAGACTTGCATGTAGTGTTCTTCTGGTCTCATAATAATTTCTTGTTTCTCAGTGCAACATCTCGTGCTCTATACAAGAGTTTGTACGAATAGTTGGCCAAGCAAAACACCTCATTGTAAAATACCTGGAGTTAATCTGCGTCTGGTACAAATGGTTGAGATTTATGTAGGTCACACAACACCATTCAGTGATATGAGTATACTAGAGAAAGAACACAAGTCAATGACTTATGGTGTTTCTCAAATGAACTCACAGTTCTGCGCCTTGCTGTACACACAAGAAATGACTGACTTATGTGGTGTCAATAGTACAATGTGTGTTTACCTCTGTAGAAAATTATACAACACATAACTCATTTCAGCAGAAAATTGACCTATGTTGTTTCTCAAATTACCGATTCAATTATCCTACGTTATGAAAATTAATTACGGATGTGGACGAGGAAATTCAGGTTTGTAGAATAAAGGAACAGATAGCGTCTAGTCCAGTCCCGATTTGCTTAACTGTGGGCAGGTCCGGCTATCGTGCTGGTAATGGAAGATTACAGACAGTTCAAAAAGCACGTTGGGTTTCACTATCACAAGAGGTTTGAGAGAATGTGTTTCTCAGTTGAAATAGTGGTTCTCCCTGTTGTTGCACAATGTTTGACAATTTTTCATATGTGCAATGCTGTATGAAATTTTCTCGCCCTTTCACTTTTTGTGTGTTTTTATTACCTATAATTTAACGTTTGCAACCTATCCACATCTTC
>PNEQ01031865.1:0-45718 GCA_003012365.1 Medauroidea extradentata
TCCCGAGAGGAAATTAGGCTCAAATCAGGCAGCAAAAACCCTCCTTTCGCAATTTTCGGCAGCGAGTTAATAAACATTAAATATTGCTAGATGGCCTCAAACGAGTGTGTGTGTATATATATATATATATATATATATATATATATATATATATATATATATATATATATATATATATATATATATATATAGGATGTTTCTAAATTAGACCATCAAACTTTGGCAGCTAATACCTAATGAAAAATAAAGCAGAATACATATAGGATACATGGTACCTAAACCGAATAGTACGGGAGCAATAAGCCCTTTAAAATTGAAATTAGAAAAAGTTTATTCTCGAAAAATCGGAAACCACATACGATGAAAGGACAAAACCCAGAACAGTGTTTCATGTTATCGAGATCTGTAATCCCACAGCAAATGCTCGTTCTAGCATTCCGCCATTATGCAAATCACAGGAGTGACCACCCTTGTATGTCGTCAAACTTTTGCACTGTCTAGATATGGAAGTAGGCTATTTGAGGACGAATACTTGGCGAGCATGACATGCAAACAAAGAATGTCCTCTTGTTGGAAGTGTGTAGGAGACACCATTTTCGTTCAAAACGATCATCAAGACCGTCTGCTATGTGCGGCGGTACAGTGCATTATGGCATTCGTCCGCCACGTTGAAGTGACACGAAATCTAACTACATATGACAAACAATTACGACAGAGTATTTGATCTTGTAATGTTTGATTTAACCGTAGTGAAGACGTGTTATCCTGAGGTACGATTTACTTGATTTTATAAACACGAGGAAATGTATCAGGATTTAACTAGGTACGTGACAAACAAATAAAACCTCGTATAAACATGACGACGACCATTGTTTTTAAGAGGGGTTATCAAGAGCTCCTTAGTGTTTAAGTGTAGTTAAACAATGTTGAATGTCCTAATAAAACCTGTTGTGCTTAAAACCCGGCTGGTAGGCAACTAGTACAACACCCATGAAATGATGGTTGTGTATGTTAACAGGACAAGGTTCCAGAGAGTGGTATTAAACATTTCCGTTGATAAATGCGATACATTAGGAGTACAAAACAACAATGTACGTATGACATGTGCATCTACTACGTATGTACAGTATCTGTCAGTTATAACCTCCGTATGCTAGAAACTCGATGGTGCAAAGAAATACAATAGTATAGTATGTAAACACAGAGATCAGTGAAGTTATTGTGACTAATTTGTTAACACATACTACATTGCTGCCGTTTGCCTGTAGTTTATTTGAACTACTTTAAGTTCACATAGCATAAATGACCGTGTAACTGTAATACATTAGTCTAGGAGGTGCTCGAACTGTCGGCCGCCAACCTCGGTACAGAGTGTACATCGACGATGCCACGATTGTCGAACACGGTAAAACACGCCGGGCGTGGTTCGTATCACTTCTGCAGCAGCCTGTATTTTGGCGACGAAATCCTCATCAGATACTATTGGAGTCTCGTATACCAAGCTCTTCATAGTCCCCCATAGGTAAAAGTCAATTGGTGTAAGATCTGGGGACCTTGCAGGCCATGACCTTGGCCCACGACGGCCTATCCATTTATTTGGAAATGTGTTGTTCAGGTACTTTCGTACACGTGCACCATAGCGCGGAGGTGCACCGTCATGCTGCAGACACATATGTCGTCAAATCTGATATGGGACGTCTTCCAGCAACTCTGGCAAAACATCTTGCAAAAACACCAGGTACCTGTCTGCATTTAAGCGAGCAGGTAACATGTATAGGCCAATTAAATGGTCACCTACAATACCACACCAAACATTAACACCAAATTGCACTTGGTGATTGGACACGAAGGTCGCGTGAGTGTTCTCCTCCGCCCAAATGTGCCTGCTACGAGAAGTCAACACAAAATATCTTGTGAATCGCGCCTCGTCGGTAAACAATACGATGCGTGGAAAACATGGCTGTATTGTACATCGTTGTAGACACCACTGCACGAACTGTAGCCGTTGTGGATAATCTTCAGCATTCAAATGGTGTAGTTTCTGTCGGCGATATGGATTGAGCAGCTGCTCATTTACAACTCTCCACACATTCACGTGTCCAATGCGGACTGCATGCGCCACTTGACGGGTGCTAGTAGACGGCATGTCATCAAACCTCCGCAGCACTTCCTGCACAAAGTTAGGTGTACGTACCGACCTAGGACGGCCTGCGTTTGGCCGGGACACCTGTAACATGTACAGTATTGAAACAGTGATGTCCCAATGTACAATAATGTATGTGATTTAACATAATAATAGTACTGTGCAGCTCTTGTATTCACCGTGAATGTTCCCTCTTCGCGAAGCCTCCTATCAATACTTGTAAACATAGAATAATGTGTCACACGTCTGTTCGGATACTTGTCTCTGTATATACGCACTGCTGCTCTACTATTACACTGTGCAGCTCCATACACTTGGTGTATGTCAGCCATCTCAGACCACATAAAACGATCCATTTCGTTACACAACAACGTGCGTGTCCTCACTCTGTTCACAATACTGCAGTATGTTTCGCTGAGTAAATGTCAGAACATATCACATGGAACATCAGGACAAAGACCCTCCACTTGACGGTAGCGTGTGTTTAGCTCGACTCCACAGTGTGGTAAGCGGTTATGACAAACAATAAATTCGTCTTCCCTGCTGTGTCACCACAATTCGCGCCACCATGTTGGGAAATTAGAGAAGTACAGCTCATAACGAGGATGTTTTGAGACACGTGCAACGGCGTCATGAGGTGGACATGACGCAGAGCATGTAATGAATGCACATTTCATACATTTTGTTGCTATGTTCACCCACTTTACGGCATTTATCAACGGAAATGTTTAATACCACTCTCTGGAACCTTGTCCTGTTGACATACACAACCATCATTTCATGGGTGTTGTACTAGTTGCCTACCTGCCGGGTTTAAACACACAACTGGTTTCTTTAGGACATTCAACATTGTTAGCTACACTTAAACACTAAGATGCTCTTGATAACCCCTCTTAAAAACAATGGTATTCGTCATGTTTATACGAGGTTTTATTTGTTTGTCACATACGTAGTTAAATACTGACACATTTCCTCGTGTTTATAAAATCAAGCAAACCATACCTCAGGATAACACGTCTTCACTACGGTTAAATCAAACATTACAAGATCAAATACTCTGTCGTAATTGTTTGTCATATGTAGTTAGATTTCGTGTCACTTCAACGTGGTGGACGAATGCCATAATGCACTGTACCGCCGCACATAGCAGACGGTCTTGATGATCGTTTTGAACTTAAATTGTGTCTCCTACACACTTGCAACAAGAGGACCTTTTTTGTTATGCATGTCATGCTCGCCAAGTATTCGTCCTCAAATACTTCCATATCTAGACAGTGCAATGCGTCGGCGCATAGCTGAGACTGACTACCTTCAGGCGGGACGGCAGTCGTTAGCATTAACTTTGAGTGTGGACAAGAAGATCACGTACACAAGGAAATATTTTATATGACAAAAGTACAAAATAACATTGAAAATTTAGCTGAAGAATTACAGAAACAATAAATTGTTTGAAGAAATGATGTTTTAGTAAAAGGTTACATTCCCAGTGTGACTTTCAATATTGTAGAATCGTCTGGTTAACAAACAGCAACAAATTAACGACTCAGTTACATGTAAAGTTATAGAAAAATATTAGAAAACACGAACACTCCACTCAAAAGCAAACAGAAAAATATGAATTATATACTGATGCTGTCCGGTGCTACCCTCGCGCCCTTTTTGCCTCGCCTACCATCACAGTCACCCCCAGATACGTTACGACAGAACCTTCTGTTCATCCGGCTACACCATAGGTCACAAGCACCTGCAGCCAGACTGATATCACCCCGACAGGCAGAAACTTTCCTGTGAATGCTTACCACGAAACCTTGATAAATTTATTATAGATAGTGTCTTGTGTCTTGAAATCGGAGTATGCTAAAGTGTAACGTCTGTTTGGAACAACCTGAGCATATATTTATAATGCATATATCTTTTTGTGCCATTTGGGACCACAGACATATTTTGGGCCACAGGACATCATAAAGACTTTGAGGCCAGTTGGAAGCGAAATAATACTATTTGTTTTATGTTATAAATACCATATTATTTTGTAGTCATGTGCATTACCTGTAATCCTCATTTCTCACTCATTACAAGTGGGGGTGAATTTCAGTTTTGGGGTGCCCGGACAGCCCACGTTACTCCTACTCCTGTCGCGTTAAAACTTGGGTGTCCCTCTTAAGTTAGTCCACGGGATGGTCACGTACCAGGCGGCTCGGCGGACCACAACTTTCGCAGCCGTTCACTTAGTCTTCAATAGCGTAGTTCTCAGCTTGGAACCATTTTGTTTGTCTTTTGTTCGCCGAGTATGCCGTCTTCTGGCGAGACTCTTGCCTGATCGGATTTTTCACATCAATTACTCCTCTGTACACCCGAGGGGTGTTTTTAGTACAGTGAGTTAGCCAGTGCGGGGCTTACAGCCTCATGTCCACTTCATTTGTATATCATCACATCACATTCAGGGTAATACAAACATGTGGATTTGAATTGTATTTGGGGCCACGGTGGCTGAAAGGTCAGACCATTCGCCTCTCACCAAGGCGATCTGGATATGATTCCCCGCGGGGTCGGTCCCCGGATTTTCGCATGTGGGAAACGTGCCGGACGATGCCGTTGGTCGGCGGGTTTTATCGGGGGTCTCCCGTTTCCCCCGCCCTTTTTTCCGGCACTGCTCCATACTCACCTCATGTTACCCCTCAACAGAGCTAAAGACCTCGATGTCGAGCGCTGACCAAATTCTCTCACTCACTCACTTGAATTGTGCGTGTGTTGCGTACCTTATTTCACTTAGCCGCGTCCTGGAGAACTTAAGGTTAGCGACCTATATTCGCCTTTATCCGCATGCACCCCAGAGTCATGCTTCAGTGTCTGTTTGTCTTTGTGTATTATGAGTGTTGTTAAGCACAAACAAGTATCTTCCATTCAACCAGCGGGATGAAACTCAAATAAGTCAGAGGGTGACAACTTGGAGCGCTAGTGTCGAAGACAAATAAGAGATCCATATTTTTTTTGTTGCTTCCGAGTCCGTGATCGTCGATGATGGTGTATTCGTTTTCGTAATGGCGGTTTGTGGTTAGGTAGGTAAATGTGTGATTTGTAGGAAACAATTTTTTAGTTGGTGCAGCAGTGAAATAAGCGTCAAATCCTGAAGAAAATTAAATTTAGTCGTTTTCCGAAGGATTCTAAAGAAATTTGAAGAAGTGGATAATCTTTGAAGAAGTGCTTCAACATGGCCGAAAATGTGAATTCTCAGCGGGGAAAAAATGTCGTGTTTTGTTTGGTATATGTCTCGTAGCAAGCATAAATGTTGTGGTTTTTTTTAAAGTGGTTAATGCGACATGTTTGTAATTATCGTAATATATCGCTAGTTTGTTGCCAGATATAAAAGTGGATTTCGTCGCACAGCCTCTCGTAAATATATGTAAATATACGATGTACATTTTGTAACTAATTGCTAATATGTTTTTCAGCATACATGTGGATATTACGTTGTTGAAATGTACGGCGTTGTTCCGTAGTTCATGTGATACTGTATTTGTGAAATAAGTTACTTATTGCTATTGGGTTGCCAAATAAATATGTGCGGCATTCGTCGTTCAGACTTGACAATATATTTCTTAACATTATATTTTTTAGCGATAATATTCGGACGTTAAATTTTTCTGGTTGTATTTTAAATTCATATTTAAATGTTTTGCGAGTTCATTGTTCACTGAGGTGTGTGTGATATGTACCACCGACAGAAGACTACTTATCATTTACATAAAAAAATAATAGTCTCAAGAAATACTTTAAACTAAAATTATAGCCCACTCATTGTTGAAATAAAGTCCCGACAGAATTTTGAAATTAAAAATAAATTATACTGGTCTCCTCCCCCACCCATATTTTTTATTAGTTTATGGAGACAACATGTATCGAATGGTTTTTTTTTTCGTTAGTTCCACGAGTGACAACTTGGAGCGCTAGTTGAAACTACTAGCACGAAAAATAACATTGAGTTACTCATTTTTCCGTTAGGTGGTTGATCTGTGCATTCAACATTCAACCAAACTTATTTATTTATACTCGCAGAGAAAAGACAAGGTTAAAGATTGCCATAGACTTCAAACAATTTAAAGTAAAGAGAAAACAAACCATTTATATCACATTGTCTCACTTGTGCACACCAGAAAGGACGTTGATTTTGAGCTAGACCCATTTTGGTCGCAAAGGGCCTTGCCAGCAAGAACCCATCCGAAGGTTGTTTGAAAGGCATGTGGCTGTCCTGCAATTTCGGCACCCATAATTACTTCTGCAACAACAACTTCTGCAGAGAGCAGCATGTCAATAGCTCCTGGGGTGGCAAATTGTGGGTCCACTAATGTGATATTCTCAAGATGTATGAGGCATGATGTGTCAATTTGTAGCGATGTTATACCTATCGTTATCCTATTAAGGATTAATGCACTAATAGTTAGGTGACAGTGCTCTAAATAAACTGACCCAATTTCGCACACCACCTCTCTTTTTGCTTCAGTTGCACGTGAATGCCCTATCCCAGATATATTGATCTTTGATCGAAAATGTTTTAGTCCCAAGCATTTTACACATGTTTCTGTGATAAAGGATTACTGTGATGCTCTGTCTAAAAGAGCCCTCACCTTTAGGAACTTACTTACACCGTCCATGACCTTGACTAAAGCTGTAGTTAGCAATACTGTTGATGTTTGCTTGTCCTGTTTGCTTTGAGCTGCACGCATCACAACTGTATCTGCTTGACCACTGGCTGCACTAATATTTTCTGAGTCTAAGGTTGTGTCAGTTTCACCTTCTTCACTTGCTATGTGGAGGATGGTGTGATGTGATATCATGCAACCTTGACATCTAAACCTCGAGCAACATTTCATTGCTATGTGACAACCTCTCAGGCAGTTAAAGCGCAACCATTTTTCCAGAACATAACTTCTTCTTTCCTGAGGTGCAAATGACAAGAACGAAGGGCATTGTGTAAGTACATGTCACATTTTTGCTTCTCAGCTGATTTATTCCTCACTGACACTAGTGTGGTTTTTACACCCAGCAATTGTTCCAGTGCCAAATGTTGTCAACTTATTGGACTCAATGGTGAACGGCTTGTTACTATGGTCTGTCATGTTAAAATTTGGCTTGGGTGAGGTGGGAGCTACAAATGTGCAGGTTCTGCAGAAAATGACTTGCACTGTAAGAATTTCAACAGCTGAACATACGATGGGGTTTCATCATCCTAAGCTATTTCAAATGCCTGTATTATATTTACACAATAATTTGACTTGGCCTGCCTGCAGCCGGGCATTCAGACCCATTGTTACGCACTCTTAGCAAATGTCAACTGCACCATGTTACAGTGCAGTGCATCAAACAACTGTGTAGTGCAACCATACACCCGATGACGGTAGAGCAGAGCAGTACCACCTTACAAAGAAAGTGTAATCCAGAGCAATCAAGTGTAACCTAGGTATGGTGCATCAACACCAACCTGACAAATGCACATAACCAGCATGCGAGTAAAGTGATATTTTTATTGTGTAATTAAACAAGGCATGCATTCTTTTAATAGTCTTAGTAAGGAATAAGGAAATGTTTAGAATCAATGAACTCGATGTTACTCACCAACAGGCAAAGTAGTCATGTCGCCACGTGACAACAAATCATGTAATATAGTAATAATAATGATTGACGTGTACCGACATCCGACGGCCATGGACAGCCCCTTTGTTATTGCCGGTCACGATATCTGTGGTGGAGACTGCCAAGTACATGTCATCAACCACCATGTGCCACGTGGTTTTTGAGTTCAAACACAAACAAGTATAAAGTAGTTTTGGAAATCTATGCTTAATTTTTAAACCACGTTAAAACATACTCTCTACCACAATAAGGGTGATGTTAATATCAATTAACGTGTGTAAGCAAACGACCAGGGCCGGGTAGCAGGGTGACCAACCCTAGACATTGGCACTCCCCGCGGTCATGTTTTATATAATTATTTATGTGTTGTGTAATCCTTATACAAGTGCAAATGCACCCCTCATTACGGCCAGGACGGCCAAATATAAATTTCACTGGTTCTCATGCGATGTGTGTAAAATTTAGGCTAGTTGTTATTGTTCATTTTCCTGTGTTACTATACTACAAAGACATAGATAATCAAGACCTAGCACCAAATTCCAATCATGAACAACTATGAACACTGCAACACTTAATAGCATGTCAAATGTAATTCAATGCTAAAATAGTTTCCCAAGTGGATCTTGCGTGTGAACGGAGACCTAGCCTCTCCGCTCGCCACCATGTTTAGTTAGTCAGAGCGTTGCGGGCCTAAGCTGTACATGCATGTCGCTCGCGAGGGAATCTTGCACCCTTGTTCGCAACCGGGCAGTGTACCATAGTAAGTAATTGTCTGGAACATATTTCTTGCACTCTAGTCCCCTGTGATGTCCACCCACCTCGGCTGACTCGCGGCCTCGAGTTTTATTCATTTAAATAATTTCACAGCTTCGGCCTTGTTTGATCGCTTCGGCTACTGACCGGCCATAAGGTCAGGTCCACATCTGCGTAGTGTACCTTATGTAGCAGTGTGTTTCGTGATTACATCCATCTTACGTAACTGTGCAATTGTTTTATTTTACTCACGGAAGTTCAGGCGCTTCGGCCTTCCCCAGAGCATAATCCATTTTGGGTGTTTTTATAATAAGTGTGTACTTTGATTGTGTGACGGGGTGTGGAGGGAGCCCCAAATAACCCTCCCCAGCACAACTTACGCGTACGTCGGTCTAGGTGTGAGGAGTCAGTCACGTGGTCGTCGATCGAACGCCCTGAGAGAGAGAGAGAGTCCCGTGTCCGCCCGGGTTAGTAAATTATTGACGGACTGGCGCCCTTCTAGCAAAAATTCGCCACCATATTCAACTCGCCACCATTCCCAGTCCTCATACCATGGGCCATGTCATGATCATGCAGAACAGTTTATGCAATGACACAAAATTAATTAAGCAAGCAATGATTCTATCACCAGCAATGTATTGTCAAGTTACAGTGTTTTGATGTTAAACAAATTTACCTCGAGAGACTTAGCGCGAACGAGAGGCCTGTTCTTTCGCTCGTCGCCATTGTCTCCTCAGTAAGAGCTTGGCAAGTATATTATGTGTATGTGTGTCACATCGTGGGGGTCTTCAACATTTGTCTCAACCACTTCACTGCAATAGTCATCTTGTAACACTGGAACCTTTGCATATTTTTCACCCCCACGAATGCCATTCGCTCCAGCCTACTCGATGCCCCCAGAGTTTCTCTTTCTGTAAATGTTCACGTGTAACAACACATCTTTCAACAGCATGTAGGCTACTGACCGACCTTAGGGTCAGGCCCGCTTCAGAAAATCCATTTATGTATAATGATTTTTAGTGCAAATACAAGTCTGAACAGATCACGTGTGTATAATTTCGCTTCACTTAAGTTTCAGGAGCCCAGCCTTCTCTGGAGCAACCCACACAAATATCGTATTTTTGAGTGTTTTGTATGGTGTTTCTTTAAGCTGACGTGACCCGCCTTATGCCAGGTTTCAGACCCATTGTACCTTCTCTATATCACCACAATCGTCAAGGTACCTCCCCGGTTATCTGTAGAGGCCACACATTTTCTCAATTTTTGAACACACGAGTGACACTGAAATCAATAAAGGAATTTTTATCAAAATAGCGAAGTGTGTTTTGCATGTGAAGGAGTCAGTTAAAATAGGTAACGAAAGTTAAACAGCCACGCATTTGTTAACCTAGGACAAGCACGAGGTCAGTGCCAACCTGACCGAACCAAACAGCCCTCGTGGCATGCAAAAATTAATTATTAAACGTGTTTTTGTTAATAGTTAGTGCTCACTATAAGTGTACCAGTGTGTATGTAAGTTAATCCATCATTGTCAAGCGTAAACATGTAAGTGCATCACAAACCCTCGCAATCTCAAGTAACGTAATTAAGCAAAACAAAAAACAAAAACAGGTCAAAACAAATGACAATTAACAAGTAAAGTGAGAAAAGACATTTTCCACATAAACTTTCATTGCACCTTGTTTTTGTTATAAATAAAATTTACCTCACCGGACTTGAAGCGAACAAGAGGTCCCGACCTTTAACGCCGCCATGTTCCAGGAGTCTGAGCTATGCAGCTGTAGGATGTAGGACGCGGATCGCGTCATGGGGTAATCTCAACTTTTGCACCAACCACATTCACTTCAACAGTCGCATGTTTCTGGTACAGTTTCTCAACTCTCCCCTGTGATTGCTACTCATCCCGGTCAACTCGCGGCCTCCGCGATTTACAGCTAACGTAAGTTGTTCGTGGCTTCGGCTTGTTTTCGCAATCATCTATTGTGCATTGTGCTATTTCATGTCAAATGCATCGCTCTTACGGATTCACGTGTGCAATTCATTTCACCGTTACGTAAGTTTCAGGGCCCAGCCTACTCTGGTGCAAACTTGTATCGTTTTTTAGTGTTTGTGTTTTGCAATTAAGTTACCATTTGTTTTTGCTACGAGGCTTGGAGGGAGCCTCAACACCCTCCCCAGCATAACACATGTGTAGGTGTTGCACTGAACTTTGTGTGAGGAGGCAGCCACGTGTCCTCCCGGGCTAGTTTTATTTTCACGATGGACTGGCACCCTATTACGACAACAGCACACCACCGATCACGTTTTCAACCAAGTGTCTGGAGCTCTATCCTGCTCGGGTGTTCCGATGCGCTCGCCTTCTCCTCACACCCACATTGGCCACGTCAAAGTGTATATTTGTTTGTGCATCGAGGCATGGAGGGGGTCTAAACACCCTCCCCAGCATAACCCACACATTACTCCATATCAGCCTTCGTGTGAGGAGTCAGCCATGCGGTTGTCGACCAAGACTCTAAGAGCACCAAGGGTCCCATGTCCGCCCGGGCAACATAGCAGTTTTGATGGACTGATGCCCTTTCACTGGCAAACACTCATCCCGAGGGAACGCGTCCCTAGATCATGTAGTAAGTCACGTACAACCACGTGTCGGGTAATATACCCGTATTGGGTCCCCCGACGTGCCGCTCTCTCCTTACACCCATATTGGCCATGTCAAACTACCGCAAATTTCCAATCCCTGTAACACAGCGCATGCCAACACATATGTGCCCTTCCAACACAGAGATAACTGTGCCGATGCCATATAACGATGCACGAAGAACTTTTAGATGTAGACACAATACCGGTACATGAGAATACTGATAATGCAAAACATCTGATGTAATTTTAAAGACAGAAACGAAATACTAAATTATACGACACAACATGAAAAAGTGAACATCTCGCTTTGTTAATTGCACACACTCCCTGTTGCTTGTGTACGCAGGCGTTATTAACGTGGTGCCAAGAAGGGTTGTTTCAGAGTTCTGCAGCACTGCAGACATTCTGACTATCTTGAAAAAAATTATGAAGATAGCAACCAATATCAACGATACCCTTATTTTGCTCGTCCCTAATAAAATTCTGTGGTTACAAACTCAGCTGACTTATGGTGTACAAAAATCAAGTCGCAAAATGGCGTTTTATTCAACTTTGTTAGTGTAGTTTAATAGAAATTAACATTTTTTTATCTGCACTACACTATACCACACTGTATTGCCCGAATATTCACTTTCTATATACTCTGTAAGTAGTACATTTTGTTGCGAAAAGAACGAATATATATTTTTGGAAGTACTATAAATTTGAATCTCGATTTTTAATTATATGTTTAAGAAAATATTATGCTAATTACAGGTTACCACTAAATGTGCTTTTTGTTTAAAGGAAATATTTAGAGCTGTTAGATTATAGAGACTTTTTTTGGGATCTGTAACGTTGGCTAAGTTGTCGCAGCATTTGTTTCTTTTCTCTTGTCGGTGCGGTCATGGGATTTTGGGAGAATTATAACCTACAAATATTTCTCGTTTTTATGGTATGGTACGTGAGTCAGCGTGTCTTGTTAATTAAACAATTTTTGTCAGTTTTCTTTAGAGTTTTATACGTCACACTATGACGGACTACTACTACTTAGATGTTTCATTGTTAGTAGATTACGTAACATTTTTAAGGGTTAACATGTATAGTTTTTGGAGACCGGATTCATTTTCTCTATTTGTATGCTGTAGGTTACGTCTCTTTTAATGTGTATAGAATGTTCTTAATTTAAGCCGCGTTGTATTAGCTGTTCAACTGTTCATTAAAGCTGACGTAACATTTTTTTATGTAGTCTCAAAACAGTAACTTCTTACAGTTGAATAATAGTGCAGATTTTTTCATTTTATTCGACTACTCTAGTTATGTTGGGTGAGGTTAATGTAAGTTTTTACGTAATATTCGTTTTTGTTTATTAAGGATAATTTCGAGGTAGTTTGGTAATAAATTGAAATTCCAGATTTCAAAGTGAATTCGTGAATATGGTAGCCTGTACTTGAGCTCTGCGTGTGTGTCTAGCATCTCCATAACTAAGAGCGAGCTAGGAGTGACTAAATTAGCCGTCCCTAGTAATTTATTTTGCTCCGACTTTTTTTTTTAATTCGTATGTACTGTTAATGTAAAGTACATCCGTGGTGCCAGGATAGGTGTGATTTTACACTGCAGCTTCATGGCATACAACTTGGTGGGAAGTAAGAGTTGGCAGTTATGTTTGTGTCTCAAATGTATCAAACTAACATAGCCTAGTCTTGCTGCTGTGAAATAATACTGTTTCATTGCTGTAAATGTAATAGTATATTTACTTGCAATTGTGCATGCACCTGGTGGAAAGCTCTAACCTCTTCCTCAATCACCTACCAACCCTCTCCTAAACTTTCCATTTCCTCTCACCACCTTCAATTTCTCAAACTGTAAATTCCTTTCTGTTACCGATCTCATAAGCATATACTGTCTACCCTGTCATCACCTGAATGTTCTATCTTATCCTCTCTTTCTCGGTACTCTGTGTTAGTTAACAGGCAGCCTTAAGGTCCTGGCAGAATGAACAGTGCTGATGGCTGGTGAGCTCCAATTGGCCCGTTGTTTCGCCAACACACCAGCAACTGCCGGCTGATATGGCTGATTGCTGGCAGAGATCGGGAAACTTTATATTTTGATTGCCGGTCAGCTCACCAGCCATCACGTGATCATCACCAGCGGCCAATCAGAATTGTGTACACTTGCGCATGCGCTAAATGACAAGGTTGTTTAATAACAGCACAGCAGATTGCAAGATCGCACAAAAAAAAATATTTACAAATTTGCAACGCCAACTTGAAATGTTTGTCAACAACACCAAATTGAAATGTCTGTTAACAACACAACCTTAAATATTTGACGACTCATGTGACGTCAATGACAGCTGACTTACAAAATTACAACATGGCGGCAGAATTTACTGCTACAAGCGGCGATGAATCGAACAGTCTACCAGCCATAACATTTGTGGGTTATTTATTTGGGATCTGCCATCAGCACTGCGTCCGCATAGTTAATTGGCTAATCCATCCACCACTTGGAGGCCATCAGTATTGCCGTCAGCACTGTTCATTCTGCCAGGGCCCTAACTTAACCCAACCTACCTCTCCATTCCCCTTTTTGTACGTCATGACAAGTCTTTCCACTCTTCTCCTTTCCTTTTATGAGATCCACGACAGTTTTTTCAACATCACATATGGTGAAAGTTCGCTTGGTCCTCACCTGCCTGTTCTTACTTTCTCAATGTATCCTTAATTTTCCTCACTGACCGTCTTTGCACCGCCTCCAGATCCAGCATCTCCAATACTACGTACGGGTCCCACTTTGCTGCCATGTACTCGTAACTTAATCAACAAGAGTGAAATTGTTTCCTTCAGTTTTAGAAGCAGTGAATTATAGGGCTTTAACGTAGTTTTTATGTTTTGAAATTTTTTCTGGTAAACTTTAACTGTCATGACGCAAAACACTACATGAGACTTGCAGTATGCAAACAGAGCAATTAGTATTTTTATATGGGGTGAGATTACACTGTCATATGTGGGACAATAGCTTCGTTTAATTCAAACTTGGTGTAGCTACACCATTGCAGCTGGTGTAGTGCAGTCACACCGAAGATCTGTCTCAGTGTATGCTGGTGTAGCTACACAAACACCGTTGAATGAAACAACTTTTCGCGAATTTGTGACGCACCATTCACTGTGTAAAAATTTGTCAAAAGACTGACCAGTAAACAAGTTAGTGAAATTAAAAGTGTAAATGCACTAGTAAAAAACTAAAATTAATTTACGTTTGTCTCTGGGGAGATTTTGTGTGTGTGGTCATTAGCACTTGTTAGTAACATATCCTTAACACTTAATATATTTTGTATATGTAAAGTGAGGTGTTATTTTTTTTTTACTTTTATATCTTATAATAGCACTTAGGATTTTTTTTTAAAACTGACATGCTTATGTGCAAGAGTATATCCTTTTTAACTGTATGTCGACACTATAGTGGCCGGAGTTTTTATTTTTTTTGATCGTCTATGTCATATAAGAAGTCCAGAATTAGTGTTCTTTTCAAAAATTATTTCATTGTGTTGTTACAAGACACGAAATTCAATAAAAAAAGGCTAACCTTAAATGTAAAGTGTTGAGGTTTACTGTCACATACATTACTTTATTCGTTCATTGTCCACTATCATCTACAAGAATTGTGAAAACCTTAATCTCAATCACACTTTGTTAACCAAATCTTCTAACGAAACGTAATTAATTTAAACTTGGCGTTCTAGTTTACTACACTACACCTGTTACACCTCCTCCGCACAAGTTGCAATTTTGCAGAAAACAATTACAACTTATCACAAAAATTTCTTATTAGAACTTTTTGTGATAGTATTGAGACATTTAATTTACATAATTTTTAAACTATTCAGCTGGTTTCAAATGACTGTGTATCTGTAGAAAAACCCATTGGACAGGTGTCAGGTGTGAAACATGTTATTACTACCAAGCTTGCGAGTATTGTGACAAATAATGAGAACTCTGCCAATTTTGTGAGTGCATGGCATATGTTAACTTTAAGGCTCAGCATCAGTCGCCATATTCAACTATGTATTTAATTTTTCGCTCTTATGAAAATCTGAGAAGAAAAATGTGAAGTTTGTTACTATAATATCAATTCTATTTACCTTGTGCTACAATAAAAGTATCGCAGTTGAACTTTTAACGTACATTTAAGCCATAAGCAGCAAATTAAGAATATCAAAAAAATTGCTTGACTGATAACGGCTTAAATATGTATACATTAAATGTTCAACTGTGATGCTTTTATTGTAACGCAAGGTAAATAGAATTGATATACATAGTAACAAATTTCAAATTTTTCTTCTCAGATTTAAGAGCAAAAAATAAAATAATTAAATATGGCAACTGATGCAGAGCCTTAAATGTAAACTCGTTAGCATACTTAACAGCAATATTTTTTTTATGTCACATGTGCGATATCAGTGTCTCGCCCGACAAAGTTCACAACTTGAAATAGCTAACAACTTACGGAGGCTCAAACCTTTATGTATAAATTAGGCTAATCCTGCCGTTAATGGGAGTGTGTGTATGTAGAGATATATAGGCGTACACACAAGCACACGCACGTGTGCATTCACACACATGAGGTTTCACATAAGAGAACATATAGCCATGTAATTATTAAGGAAATAAACCAATTAGGTACTGCATTATTGTCTTAAACTCAACACTTATTTCAAATAGCTGCAACACAAACTTTTGTTTGGAACTTGTTTAGCTTTGAAATGTCCTGTGCTGTTTACTTGAGGCATACATATATTTTCAACAATTTCCATTTTCTTGTAACAAATTGTTTCCTGTGGAAGAGGCTGTCTGAAATGGCCTGTCGCTACACCCGTTTTATGCATTTTGGACACAGCAGTTTGATCTAGCCCATAAATTATTATTTCTCTAGGGTTGTTCGGCAAATTTTAAGAATAGCTACTTGTCTTGTACCAGCCAAACTATTGATTTTTGGAGGCATAATTTACTAATAAAAATGTTTCTTTAGTGGTTACAAGTAGTCCTACATAAAATTTTTTTCATTAGGCTAGATTGAGTTACCTAAACTAACAGAATTTTTTTTACTACTAGGCTATAAAAACAATTTTCTTTAATAAACTATACCTTTAAAATTAACAGTTTGGCTGGTACACAATGTGATTTAGTAGCTATTCTTAATATTTACCAGTTTCTTCTCCGATCATTGTGAACTAAAATCCAGGCACTAGTAGTTAACTGATTGTCCTATTTAACATTGTTGCTTACATTTAAAACAAAAATATCTTCTGCCAGAGAACACATTTAGCATTTCATACTGTTTTTTTTTGTGCCAAACGTCATGAAACTGAAATTCCAAGAATTCATATTAGAATATATGAAGGTACCTTTTCCAGAACTTCTTTCTTGATGCATTCTTCAGCTGCATAGTACATCTGAGTGCCTTTTGCTCAGTAGAAAATTAACGTTCGCCAATTCGTAGGCAGGCTGGACAGAAAATATTTCTCCCTCGCTCATTACCTTTTGACGCACTAACCTTTTCATATTTCCCCATACTCCATCTAATACACCTTTTCCCTGGGAGATAAAAGTATTTCTATGATAATATTTTTATATTTGCTGCAAGTTAAAAGATTTTGGTCAGCACTCTACATCTAAGTCTGTAATGCTGGCATTGAGTAAGGATAGACTTGAGGTAAAGTGGTATAGGGGAAAATTCAGCTCTTTTTGCTTGTCAAATTAGCATAGTTGTGCAGTTCTCTCACAGGAGTGCTGCTTCATCTCATTGAGCCGCCATGCTGTAGCAGACGATACTAGCGAGCAGATGACACTCTCTCTCCCCAGCCATCCGCGCTGTTGTCAAGTTGTGTCGGGTATCTTCTCGTCTAGAAGGCGGCCTAGCGCATGGTTACTTCCACCCCCCCCCCCTCATTTACCTTTCCCTACAGTTGACCATAGAAGAGTCCCCAGGGGTGCGGATCAGGCCAACGCTCTCTGAGGGTGCCGGGCAGAACTTTTCCAGCCACTTAAATTTATGATTACTGAATAACTCTTTAGTGACTGTACGAGGAAAAAAGGTATAAATATTATGCATGTTTCAGTATAATTTCATTTTTGAATTACTTTGAATTCTGTTCCATTGCTTTTAATTATTTTACTGTACTGTTTAAATTGTTTTGTTACAGTTTGCCTTTTGATTTTGCCTATCTGACGTGGTCAGACAATTGACCTCCTACCATGTAAGCGCTGATTAAGCAGTCAGCTTTATGGGAACCTTCATACTGAATAATTTGAATCTGAAAGTTAACATGAATTTACTACAATTACCCATGTTTATAATACTTATAACTGAATAAAATATGATTTAATTTATTTTTAACATAGTTATGAGAGTAGGCCTACCTGACTGCTAGGATACCACATCTTGATGCAGCAGACTTTGTGATTGGGCACATGTAGTCATGTGCTTGCATCTGAGGATATGAAATGTGGCCCTGCAATGAAGAGGTGCCAGAATGGGAGAGAGGGGAAACTGGAGATCTTTGAGAAAACCCTCCGACCAGTGACTTTGTCCGGCACTATTCTCACTTGTGAAAATCACAGGACCCTACCAGTATTGAAACCGTAGCGCCTTTGTGGTAGGCGTGTGTTTTAGCCACTGAACAAACCACTGACCCAATGTTTAACATTATTTCATAGTTAAAAATTAAAGTAAGCTACCAGAAGTGTTAATTATGCCATTTCTGGAGCCATGCTGTGCTATTAAGGGGAAGGGGGCTGGGAACATTCCTTTTATATCCACCACTGTCACCACAGCAACCCATGTTCAATTCCTGTTTGGATTGTTGCAAATTTTAGCTTGAGGGTGTGGTGAACATTGCTATTGGCTGATGATTTTGTATCTCCTGTCCGTGCATTCCACTGCTGCTCCATGCTTGTCTCATGTGATAGTCACCCACTCTTAGAAGACCTCGCTGTTAAGTGGTGACTGAACTCTCGTACTTTAGTGTGAATGGATGGAAAATTAAAGTAAACGAAGCAGAAAAAGAGAGGAGAAAAATTTTACACAGTAGTAGCAAAACCAAATAGACCTATATAAAAATATTGCAACTAAGACCACAAAATGGTATATGGAAAAAATGTAATGGCATAAAAAGTTTCCAATCAGTTACTGTATTGTTCCCTAGTAACTGCAACATTTTTATTGGTCATCATATCAGAAATAAACAGAAACAGCTGGCAGCTTGTAGAAGTTGGTAGAGATATTTCTGCCAAGTTTGGTTTTGTTTGCATACATTTCATATTGCTATTCAGATAATAGTACAGCCTAACTCAAGTTAGTTTATACTGATCATGAGTCTGGTATTTTACAGCATAGGTCCTAGTAAATTTAGTAAGAATTGCCACAGGATATATTTTGCACCTTCGTGTGATGTTAGCAATGCCTTATAATGTTTTGTCTGTTTAACTCTTTTCTGCAGAATAAAATATTTTTAATTGTGCCAAGATAGTGTAAAAATATTAAAAAAATATTTTTTTGTAAATAGTTTATTTTTGGTTATTTTTAAGCGAGAAAACAATGTATCTATGGTTTACAGAGTCATTTAATTTGATGTTCGACTAAAGTTGCATGTCGCAGTTTAGAAATATTTTATATATTAGACTATAGTCGAATGTCGCAGTGAAGGAATTAAAAAGCAGCGTAAAAATACAATAGATTCAGTCCTCGTAATGCCGTTAAATTTACAAGTGACTGTGTTGTAAGCGAGCATGTGCATTCATTTTTCTGTGCATTTACTACTACAATTTTGGCACATTCTTGAAATGTGAAATTAAATTAAGGAAAAAAAATATCTATAAAATCCTTGCTAACACCAAATTACAATTTCTTCTATAGAGCAAAAAATTCTTTAAAATAAAATAATTTCAGAAACTGCAATAAAATAAACTGTTAGTAAATAAAACCAATTCCCTAAACATTTCTTGTCTGAACAAACTTTCTACAATTAATAATGTTTATTCATTTCTGTACCCAAATAGGATTGAATCTATGATAGGTAACCTTGAGACTCATCTAAAGGATTATAGAAAAATAGGGAAATTACCATTCATACATTCAAAACTTTTATTCTAATTAATTGTAAATGTCTGGCCATAGACTGTATTGAGGGGAAGGAGAAGACATAGATGAGAATAGTACAGTCTATTTTGGAGTACACAGCTGCTGAGAGGAACCTGTACATTATGTGGATTTTGAGATGTGAGAGCTAGAGAAGGTAATAAGGGTTGGCTGTATTTTTGCTAATTTTACATGTAAAGTTTGTATTTCCTATAATATAATTCCCTTAGAATAGGTTGGTAGTCTTTTACCTATAAAAAAGTTTATGCTTTTGATTTAATTTACTCCAATTGACATCATTTTGAAATAACGTAGCTCAAATTTATGTACCAACTATTAGTTTAAATTTGTCACGGATTCAAATATGTCATTCGCGCTAATATTTGTGGCTTTAATTTAAATCTAAAATATAATAACGTGGTATGGAAATTCAGTGTGAACCAGTGTTTTCAATCTAACCATTGTGCCTTACATGATCTGTTCTACGTCGGCCTGTCCTACAGCTTGCTTCAAATCATAACCCCTTCTCTTCCACAGAATTATTTTAGCCGTCAGAAATAGTGAGTGAGTTAGTGGTCTTTGGCCCTTCAGGCCTTTTTTTACAACAATAGCTTAACGTGATAGTCTAAGTCACATTAAATGAGGTTACTTTTTGCAGAGTCCCATTGCATACTTATTTTAATTAAATATAACCAAATAAAGTTAAAACTTTAGTGCCCTACTTAGCCATTTTCAAATAATTTAGCTAACACTCACTATTTGACTGCTGCCTGGTGGCAAATTCTCTTCAAATCCAGACCCTTCTTAATCTTTCCAGCTCCTATTACTGTCATCAACTCCTCCCGCAGTACATTCATTTCCCACAGTCCTATCAATCCTAACAAGCATAGACTGTCTACCTTGCTATGTTCTCCACATCTTCTGAATTTTCTTTCTGTTTCCTTTTTCCTTGTATCCTTCATTATTCAGCTGGTAACAGAACTTTCCCCCAACCTCCTCTTCCATTTACCATCTTGTGCATTCTGACCAGCCTTTCCACCCTGTTTCTTCAGTCTAAAATTTTAAATGTTATGGCAGATGTAAAATTTTATATTGAAGGATGATAAAAGTAAATTTATTCAAAGGTAGTCATGATGGATTTATGAAACACATAATTATTTGGATGACTATGGCCATGTTTATTTTGAAACAAATTTTCACCATGGAAATGTGTACAGAAAAGTGTCTTCGAGGAACATTATAGTGTTCCCCTCAGAAGGATAGTAAGTTTAATTTAAATTGTTTCCCAGCAATATTTATTGTTTGTAGTGTGTGAATTAGCATACAATACCTTCTGTTATAGGTTAGAGTGGTCAGGTTGCTTTTTCTTTGAAATCCCAACGAAGCCACGTAATGTTCCAACTACTGTTTGAACTTTGTCTGTGGCGACTGAAGACTTTTCTTATAACCTCTATATTCAGCGTAAAGTGATAGAAATTTTGTCAATTTTAATTGACGATGAAATGTTAAAAATCAACAGTATTATTTCCACATCTTTCACATTCAAGTTTATGACCCAAGATGGTGTTGCTCAGTTAAAGAGATCACACAAGAATTATTTGCGGTTACAAATGACGAAGGTGGGAGCTCTATCACCTCTGACTCCCTCACTGCCTCCTACAACAGTGAAAAATAATTTTTTTAATGAGTTTAAGTTTAACAAAAGTCTGAAAACAGATTGCGAGAAAATTAAGGAATGGGCCCTGCTAGTGTAATACAAATTGCCAAGTTCCCATCTCATTAATTGGTTGAGTTATTGCCGTGACTTGGCTTGATCTGGTGAGACCAGGGAATACTCTAAACTTTCCCCACAGGCTGGCAGAGTCACACCACTTCGCCTCATACAATCAGGACATTGTGTGTGGCCAAGCAAGGGCCGTTCACACACAACAAAACCAAAACATGTATTTCCTGACGTTGGGAAAGAACAACTATGACCTGCAATCTAGCCTAGTACTCATACGTTCTTAATAATCCATTAAACCTTTTGGAATAGAAATACATATAAACTTTATTACAGTCTAAAATAAATAGAAATAGCTAAATAATTTCACCACTACGACAGTGCTGCTGCACCCAATACAGTGACTTATTTGAAATAAATGAAACATCCTCCCACAGGCTCAGCCAGTATGGTAACGCAAGTTGTATTTGGTTTAGTGTGTTCTTTGATATTTTACACGGACTATATGAGGTGATGCTGCTGCTTGGATTCTGCCCGTGATCTACCAGTTGGTATCACTACTTTAGTGCGTAGTGATTTAGGTATTGTTTTAACAAACTTTATTTAGGTGAGATCCAAGCCTCTGTTTAACTCCTATGGAGCATACAGACTTAATCCATTAATATGTGTAGTGACTAGATACTGTTAAGTTTCAGGAGCGAGATGTGACATAATGCAGAGTTTAGAGCAATATTTGATTAAAGTGGCAAAAAACTGTACCAGTATCAATTAAAGTTTTAATTTTTCTGAAGTAATTTTATCCTAAACTGTATCTTTTTTTTTTTCCAGAGTATTTCAAAGCGACCCTGGTGTTGTTAGTAAAGCTTTCTTTAAGAATCATGTTGTTGAAGCTTTGAGGACTCTGTTTGGAGAGGTAAGTTATTAAAAATAAGCATTGTATTATGTGTGCATGTTCACATTTTCTTCTTGAATGATTTTTGCTGTGGGAATGAGTGATAAAAAATTAGTCATATGTCTACATATGCAAACATCCTCACTTCCTACATCTAATCTATAACTTATATGTGTGTATGTACCTAAGCCACACACCAATGAATTAAAACATGATGCAATAAAAGCCTGTTATAATGTTTGTGTTTTAAGAGACATAATCCTGGGGGCCCATGCTATACCATATCCGTGGTGTACTTACTGGACGTGATCAGTTTCTTTATTTATTTATGCTGGGGTTCATAAAATAAACTGTGGTACAATGGGTCTTAATTTAGCGAGCTTCTAATGCATAATTATATATATTGCTTCTTAATTTACTACTAATCTCATTTCTCAATTTCAATTTTCTGCTATTGTTTCGAAGAGGAAGATTTCGTTTTTAAAAAATGCACATTCACTGCAAGAACTTAGAATTGTTCTTCCATTAACTATAATTTGGCATATATCTAAGTTTAAGGGCTGCCTGCCAGCACATTAGAGGCTAAGAAACAATGGAGCTATGATGGCGACCTTGAAGTGTGCATCAAATGCCAAATTGCCACAGTGAGCCAATAACTGAACTGATGTGCAAGATTCCAACTGATCAATATTTACTACAGCACTTTAAAAGTGTGTAGTACATAAATAAATGCTAACACCAATTTAAATCTACACATTTTTTTAAAAGTCAATAAGGAAATATTACAAAACACCCACCCTAGATATTGATACTGTATTAGCCAACTTGTGAGCCAACATTTACCCAAAATGATACATTTGTTAAGTGTAATCTCTTTAGCAACAGCTAAATGTACAATATTGCTGTGGCAGCGATTGTTCTTCAGAAATACAGTACTCGAGAAAAATTTTTGCTCAGAAAACTTGCAAAAATTATTGTCTAGGTTTGATGTTTTTTATTTTTTGGCAATTGGCTTTCAAGAAACATACAGTTTTAAGCTGACACGTTTAGCGCTGAATTATGTACCACATCCTCTTAATTTAATCTGTGACCATGTCATTTTATTGGTGGAAAGGTGCAGTAAAGTTTAGTGCACATTTCAGAGTTTCGCATACATCCTGTAAAAACATTTTGAAGTATGGCAGTATGGAAAGGCAGTTTTTAGTTATGTTAGAGGGCTTTGAAACAGTATTTTTTAATCAGCATAGTGGCTTATCAATGACATTCCATCCTTTTCCGAAGTGTGTTTTCTTTTCGTACATTGGCTTAGTAGTTACAATGTTGTGGAATAGTTTCGTTGAGAAATAAAAAAAAAAAAACATTTTCCTGTACATTACAACACGTTTTATGCACATGGTAGTCAGTGTCCTTAAGACAAAATGTAAAACATATCGTTGCGCAGAGTGTGTCCAGTTAGAATTTTGCCTTTGCCTTAAATATGTATGTATGAAAATAGTGTTGTAGAAATCCAACTTTGCTAAGCACTCAAGGTCTAACAAATTGTATTCTTCTGTTAATCATTTAAGGATAGTAAAAGAAAATGTTTAATTAGGTTATAGTTATTTTTTTATTCTGTAAGCGAACAGGCTGGAAGGAATATCACCTACCTCAGATGAATGAGATTTTAATTTAGTGTCTTTAGTGTTGTGAAAATAATTAGTTATGGTTGTTAATTAGATGTTCCTACTATCTCTGAGTATAGAGATTATTTTTTTTAGTTGGTAACGTCACAGGTGACTATGTGAATGATTTTTAACTGGTATGTTTGTCTTGAGGTCTGGTAAGTTCCCTAGTGTGTATATAGGATATTTATTACAAATTGTGACCTTTTCACATTAATTTTTATAATTTTGGTATATATTGGGCATATTGTTGCTAACTTTGGGATAACACCTAACAATTCCGCACACTTTTGGTCACTGAATTTATAATTCGATAAATACTGTATTATTTTAACAAAAACCACATGAACTATAAAGAAAATCTTTATCCACCAACAGAAAACTTTGGTTGCTGTAATTGTTTATGGTACAGCATTAGGTATTCTAAAGTTTTAATAATCTTCTGGTGTTTATGTATTACGTATTTGTAAACATGTAAATGTACGTTTATTATGTGCACAAGTGTATTTATGTTATGAATTGTGGTTGAGGCAGTTGCTAGAAAGCTCTCCTTCCACCAAGACAATCAGGACACTAATTCTGGAGAGATTGACCTGGACTTTTGTGTGTGGAATTTTTGCCGGACATTATCTTAGGTTGCAAGTTTTTTGTGGGATCTTTTGTTTTACCAGCTCCTTCATTCTGACGCTGCTCCATGTTTACCTGAAGTAAGTCACAATATGCCCAAAAATAAAGTTCTAACATTTAGTATGAGATGGTTGCCATCTTTCATGACATTTCTAGAAAATGTACCAGGTCTTGAACGAACAACCCAAGTTAAAAATAATTCAGATTGCCTATAAGTATTGAAGAAAAAATTTCTCTGTAGTAAATTTCCCCACGGAAGTGGAATTGTACCCACATCAGGACTGCTTGCTCACTATCAAAATTTATTGTCTTTAATACTTTGTCAGTCAATCGTAATGCAAAGCCTCAATTGGAAATATTATATCCATTAACTCTTGTCATACGTGAATTATCGTAAACGTCTTCTGTCTTAAGAGTTTGTTTGACCTAAAGCATGTAATTTTTGTATTGTATTTCCAACTTTATGTAGTGGAAAATTTCTAGAGTGATCTGAAATAAGAATCTTTGTGTACACTTTAGTGGTAAAAGTAATATTGAAATTTGATAACTAAATGTGTTTGCTGAAAGGACTCATTGCGAATTGGACATATATCCTCAACTTATTCTTACTGCGCAAAGTGACGAGAGCTTGACCAAATTCATGTGAATTGCCAAGCCACCCTCACTTTTCTTAAATTCAGCATATCATAGGCCTTTCTGCCATATAGCCAGTTATAAATGCTAAGTGTTTTCCCATCCTAAAAATTTCTTGATTATGAAAATTTGTATTACATGTCCATAGATAGAAACTAATCACTTTATTGCCTACCCAACAAATTTACCATATGAGGTTTGACACCAAATGAAATAAATGTCTTGATGTTTTGTACCAGAAACTTGTATCCTAACTGCAATTTTAGAGTTAAAAAGAAAGAACCTGTACTTACTTGATAAAAATTTTAGTGTTAAGAATGATATAAGCAAAATATTTAGTTGTTGCCTACTTAAATTTGGCAATTTCTTGACAAAATTGAGGAATATACTTGTAAATATGATATTAGAAAAATTTGTATTGCAGTTATTACTAGGATCGTGAAGAGGCGTGCTCTTGATTTTATTCAGAAACCATTCTACATGTTGTCACTTGGTCAGGCGACGAAAGTGATCAATAAGGACCGTAATAAAGACCTATTTATTTGCAGAGCACTACTTTTGTTTTTTAGACGTATTGTTTTGAGTGTGAAAATGGCTGAATTTGGACTTTTCGCAGTGATTTTTATGTGAGGGTGATAATTATCAGGAGCCTCTGAATAAAATATGCTTGTAGTACGTACATTTACCTTTTGAGCGTACAATAAAAAATTTATAGTACCCCTGAAAGTCCCATAGTAAGAACGGTTTTGTGAGAATGTTGCGTGTTAATTCAGTGCTTGTCTCATGGCGATGCATTGGATGCCTATTTCAAGGTCGACATTATATCTCCTTCACTACAGAGCCTTCGTTGCATAGGTAGGCAGTGCCCTTAATGTCTGTAGTCATATTGTTACTGAGTGCAAGAGCTTGCAGTTAATTTACGTATGTTCGTTAAAACCTTTATTGGAGCTTTTCGTTTTTATTTAACTTATGTGTTCATACTGTTACATTATACTGGCATTTTATATGTCCTAGCTGAGTGCGTTGCTCTCTTCCGTCATGGTCATCAGGAAGGCCGCATTCATCTTTGAATTTTGTTTTCTAATTTGGATGGTCCAAATAGCTTGTTAATTTGAGTTTTAAGAAGACTAATTTGTGCATTCAACCTTTCAAAACATTGCCTGCGTGTACTGTATTGTCTTTTATTGTAACTAAGTTTTTTTTGTGTCTAGCATTTAATTTTAGAATGCATACCCTTGAGAAGATATAATTATGTAGCTTATTTTTTTGATAGAAGTTGGCCAGTTTCCAGCGTAAATTCTATTTCAAATTTAGGACCCCAGAATGCAGCCTAACTGGAGCGGTTTTCCACATTAAAGATTTAGAAGTAATTGAACAATGAGAGCTACACTTACATGTTATGACCTAAACTGTTCTTATTAGCAAGGCACAGAAATTGTTGTAGTGTTGAAAGTATAACGGTTTAAGCTGTGATCTTGTAACCTTAATTGTTGCCTTATTACCAACTTGATTCCAGTGTCCTGTGTTCAGTTAAATGCTACCTTGTAATTTTAATACATACAGAAAATTTATCAGCTAGCAAGTTAAGTCTTCCCCAAAATATGTTAGTTGAGCTTACATTCTGCTGAAAGTTTTGTAAAGGTGTAAATAAAATATAGCTATATAATTCCAGTGAAACACATTTACTTCATGTATACTAAACATTTTAAATACTGGAAGTATTTAGTAATCTATACAATATGGCATAAAATGTTTAGTCAGTTTTTTTTTTTAAATTTATGTGTGTGCATTTATACAGCATAGGTATAATTTCAAAGTTAGTAATTTGTAATGTATTCATGATATTTATATTTCAGATAGGAGCAATTCCGGATATAGATGTCGTCAAGTACGATGAGAAAAATTGCCGAGCTGTTTTAAGGTGTCCAGCTCTCTCGTATGTGAAGTTACGCTCTTCTCTTGCACTGTGTGGGTCATATTTTGGCATAGAGTGTGCATACAGGATTCACAACGCATCTGCATGTCTCTTGTCGCTAACAGGAAACAGTAGGACGTATAAACATTGCAGTTAAGTTTCAGCTTACAAGCATGTCGTTTTGTCGGAAAGAAGGTAAGGACACCATAATCTTCGCCACGGCTGAAGATCACAAGATCCCGAGTACAGTGCAGCTCCCTGATCCCGAGCCCTTGCCGGGACTAATCATGCCAAGTGGCGAGATTAACTGGGGTTGCCCATGCCTAGGTGGCATGGCAACGGGGCCATGTGGGGTTCAGTTCCGAGAAGCATTCTCTTGCTTCCACTATAGTGAAGCAGAACCCAAAGGAAGTGACTGTTATGATGCGTTTAAGACGATGCAGGAGTGTATGGCGAAGTATCCAACATTATACAACAAAGACGATGATGATAGTGACTTTAGTAGTGAAATGAAAGGTGAAGACAACAGTTCTCTGCGGGAGGCAGTGAGCTCTGAGGATAAAATGTCCTTACCAACTACTGGAAACAGTGGAACAGACATCAAACCAATTCAGTAGAGGCACTGTTGACAAATTTTATGGAACTAGTCATGATAAATGGTAGAAGTTGTTGTTGTAGTAAATTATGAAAACAGTACTTCTGCATTTTGTTTGGAGGTAAACTATAGTGATATGTAACATGTGGTGGATCTTGTTCTTGTCTGTGTGTGCATTACTTAAAAAGAACTGTTAAGCCAGCTGTAAGCTATATGAGTTTGTTACGACAACACTGTTCGACAAGGATAGCTGCGAAAAGATTTTTCTGTGTAATAGCTCTCTGCTCGCCAATATTTAATCTTTATTTTCAAACAATTTTTACACAATGAAAGTTTGGAGCATCATATTATATTTTAGGTAGTTATGCAAGAATTGTGAAAAATTATTTTTTTTATTATATTGAAGACAATAAGTTTGAATATTACTGTTACATTGTTAATTTTTGTACTTGTGATGATTTATCTGCCAGACATTTTTCTGTGCATTGAAAAGTTTATGAAGAACTTGTAGCTTTGAACATAAATACTAAATTTAATACACTCAACTATAGCAATATTTTGTGAAGTTACATTATTAGGAACAAACCTATTACCATGCAAATTTCGTATTGTAATGTTATATTTCTTAAGTTTTAATGAAATAAGTTTTGTTAGTAATTGCCATGAGTGGAGCATTTTTTTTAAATCATTTAAAAACTTAATGGGCTGTTAAAAATTTACTACAATTTTAATTTATGTTTATTTACTGCCATTTATTTGTTTTATATGTCTCCTGTTCAGATAATCAGAATTGAAAAAATTAGCAAGAAAAATATACATCTTTCCCCAGTATACAGAGATGGCAGTTGTACTGTATTTGTCAAAGGTTGTGAAAATATGTGTAGTACATATAAACCAGCTTACGTCTAGATAAAGTTTATTTGAGTGGGCCTAGCCATTCAGGTGGTTACCTACCTGTTGCTTTATCTCTGTATCTGAAGGCCACTGCTAGGAAGCGATAAGGGGGATGCTGGCATGCACATAAAATGTCCTATCACTAATCACGTGCGTGGGACTGAACTAGTGTGCAGGCTCTCTATCGTATTTGTACTGTTTTTACTAGGAGACTACAAACAGTAACTCTTTGAAACAAAGTTCAACACATACCTCTATTGTAGTTCCTTTTGTATTCGGTTATTAAATTGTGAGCTCAGTAGTCTGTAAAAACTATGTATTTTTGACTATCCTGTAGGGCTTGAAAATATGTTATACTGTTCAGAGTACATTTTCTTTTTGTAGTAAACATATCTTTACAGAATTAATAGTTTATGTAAAATGCATATTTCAAACATCTGCAATACAGTCAGGTGTTCAGAAGGACTTGGATGTTAGAGAAGGGGATAAACCTTTGTTTTAAAACACAGCCTTGGAACAAATCTCCAACTTAACTGTCGTCGATGGTATGATCTACTAAAATTTGTAAAGCACTCATATTTTTTATTGTCATAATTTCGGAGACAGTAACTATTATTGAATGTAATAATGATCCTCAGGGTGGGAATGAATACTTACATTGTCCCTTTCTCCTAGTTTTGGTGAAAGATATTCCGGTACTGTACTCATACTGCCTCGGTGGCCTCTTACCCTACCATTACTGAATATATTTGAAGCAATGTGTAGTTGACAACCTTAAAAAACTGCATTATTAGTTGAATATTTAGTTTGTTAAGGAGTGGGCTTTCAAGTTATAAAATTCTTACAAGTGTTTTCAGTACAAGATGTTGAAATTTTTCAGAGGATTTATTTACAAAGAAGACTTGATTTGATAGACAAGCCATTTTATATTCATCCAATACGTTTAGATTTGTTTTTATTGGTAATAAGATTAAATTTGTTTATTACCTAATTAATTTTGCTAGTTTTTTTAAGTAATTTTATATGTTAGTTCATAGCATCTTCAGGTACCATGTATTCATTATTTCATTCACAAGTGAACTCATAATGTGTTGTTTCTTGCCTCTTACAAAGCAATTGTGTTTGTTTTGAAGTAGTGGGAGTAAACCCTCAGTCTGTTGAATTAGCATTTTACAAGGTTATTCTTCTGATCCAACGGATATTACATATTTTAAAAATGTAGGACAATCAAGATGGACATGACAGAATTAATGTTAATTTTTATCCATTGTTGTAAAATGTAGTAGTGTTCTTACAGTTACTATGTTGTTACATAAAAACATGATGAAAATGTCTCATATATTGCATGTAAAAGTGACTCCACTTGCATCATACTTCAGTATTTTGAAGTATTAGCCTGTATTTACAAGGGACGAAAAACCACTTTACTTTAAACATCTTGAACTTCTGTAGTGTTTACATTAACTCTGAATGAGTTCAGGCTGAAATCACTTCTTATTCAAAGTAAATTACTTTGGTTAGTTAAGTAGTTTGGAACAATTTTCTGTGCTATGCCCTGCTCCAATCAGCTGCTCCAAAGTTTACCAGCTGTGTTTCAAACATGGCTGATTGTTGGAGACTGACGATATGCATTTGTTAAATCGGACAATTATGTAAAAAGTGTTTAAATTTGTTATACTTGCATAGCAAAATTTTAGTTAAATGCAGTACAGGAACTAAGAGTTAGTGGTCTGTAGCTTTTTTTTTACGTTTGAGGCACGGAAATGGGGCAGGAGATAAGTCGAATATAAACCATACGTCAAACATCTCACCGCCTCTAGGCGCGGAGTACTAAACTAGCGTGCAGAACTAGCGTGCAGTGTTTATGTGTAACTGTTTTTCAATGGGACATCAAGCGATGACCCTATAATTTTATTTGTGGAAAGTATGTGGTAAAGTCCAACGCAGGTTTCTATAATTTTATTTTACGATTACAGTTGATATTTTCTTGGCTACAGCAACGTGAAAAAGTCATTTTTAGCACTTTTGAGGAGCTTGATAATCATGTTTTTAATTATCAGACTGCATTTTTAATATCATAGGGACTTAATTTGATGTGTGTTTTCTTTTCGTAGATATAAACAATATAAACATTTTTAGTAACTATACATGAAAAACGACTTTCCGTACCACGCTACTGCACGGCTCACGCGCCAGGTCCACTATCTTTTAAAATGTAACAACTGTTAGCCTATTTTTAATATGATAGTAAGTGCATTTTAAATTCAATGTGTTATCATCTGATGCTGCTTCCAACCTGTGGCAGGGTTAGCGTTGCTGGTAGAACGCCTCCATTGTCCTCTATCCTCCCACCACTCTTCATTTGCTGTTTCCAATCAGCTCTTCTTCTTTTCACTCCCTTCACCTGTTCTCCATCTTTTCCTCGGTCTTCCCTAAGGTCATCTTCCACGGTTTTCCAATTTCAGCATTTTCTTCGACAACCTCTCACTGCTCATTGTTTGCATGTCCATACCACCTCATTCGTACTTCCTCTATAATTTCTGGGATTCCCTGGACTTGAACTCTTTCTGGTACCACTTCGTTCCTCAATTTGTCTCTTCTGGTGACAGACATCATACTCCTAGCAAACGTGTGTCCAACACCTTAATTTTTCTTTCTGTTCTGCCCAATACTGTATTCACGTTTTTGCTCCATGTGTTACAATGAACACTATGTATGACCTCTATAATACTTGCTTGCACATCAGTGGTACTTCCCTCTTCCATAGTAGATCACTCGCATGTCTATTGAAACAATCAGTTTGCTTTCCTCTTCTTCTTACTTCTGCCCTCTTTTTTCCTATACTTGTCCAAAATGCTACCAAGATATTTAAGGACGTCCCAGACTGAGTAGTGCCACTGCTATTCCTGTAGGTAGTGCGGCGGTAACGATTCTACTGCTGTGGCGTACCGCTGTGTAGAACATTTTGGCCAGCCATGTACAGATAGTAGCAATGTTGCCACGACAAGAGGCGAGCAGCTCGGCAGCCTGTGTTGATATTGATATGGCTCTGGCGATCCAGTT
Organism: Medauroidea extradentata; assembly: GCA_003012365.1. Taxonomy (NCBI): domain Eukaryota; kingdom Metazoa; phylum Arthropoda; class Insecta; order Phasmatodea; family Phasmatidae; genus Medauroidea; species Medauroidea extradentata. The sequence goes on from PNEQ01031865.1 coordinate 31,289, forward strand.
TCATGAGTAGTGTTTGTGGTAGGTGCCGACTGTGTTATCTTAGATTACACCTCAACGCGGCTTTAGGCGTCTAGATCTACTCAATAGAGGTGTGAAATTATTGTAAAATTTTTCGAAAACCTGGTGCAAGTACAATCTGTCGCCAGCGGCCTGTCCGGAAGGGGGGTGTGTTTGTCCCCCCTTCCCTCCTTAGCAATATATATATATATATATATTAAATTTTGTGTTAAAAATTAGTAATATTTTTACTGGTAGAAAATTCTATCGAGTAGATTATACGTACATTTCCGTAAGCGGTACTTGAGGCATAAACAGACTATTAAAAAATAGTAATTTTTCCGGATAAACGTATAGTCGACAGCAGCACAGTCATAAGAGATGGGTATCCAGTTCAGTTTTGTAACTAAGATTGACAAACATCTTAATTTCTCATCCCTGTCTTACCATGACCCGAACCCAGAATGCTTTGCACTATAAGTCCGCGCGTAACCAACTGCTAAGTGGAGGTGGGCCAATTAAATATTCAACGTAGTAGAATACAAACATAATACACTTCAGTATAGTTAATTAGTTTTCGAATATCATCATAGCACGTACAGTAAGGTTTTATTTTAAAACTGCAGAGGCACTCAAGTTAAGACAGTGGTAATTTTAAATCATCTACAACGTAAACGTTTATATTTGATTTTGTTTTCACAAAACGTAGCATATCCCTGCAATAATAACTAAATTTAACAGTCAAGAATATTTTTCCCTGCACAAAACTAGTACACAAGTGGTGAGTGATTGGTGATACTGTAAACGTCCAGTTTTGCTGCCACAAAAGAACAGGAAGAAGGCAGTGAAAACGTAGGATCGAACTCAGGAGGTAATAGGCTACCTTCGGATTTACCTGTGTGACAATCGTGCCTGGAGATGCGATTGGTTGTCAACCTTTATTGGCTGTCCCATATTCACCCTGTTCTGGGTAAGAGCGAATTCATGATTTTGTTTCGCGTGTAGGAGGGCGATTATTTCTATTATATAGTAGCAGGCACTGTTATGGTTGATTTTTAAATTGCTACTAAGAGACTGGAAATAAAAAAATATCTAGTTTTACATTATTAGCAGTAATTATTATTATATGGATACAACAGTTTTGTAATATATATATATGTTTTATTTAAATAGGTAAAGGTAATTTATCCCGATAATCCCCCTTATTTTCAGGTTACGTGTCAGCAACTAAGCTTCTACTCCATAGTTATCAATATTATCGTCATTGGCTCTTAGTATTTAAGAAGTGCCGTCCTATATTCTCAATCCACTTATACATACCTGCAGTTATGATTTTTGTATATTTTAACAAGAAACATTAATTCCGTATGTCAGACTGTCATCAAGCAAGTCGTAAGTTTAGTTTTGAAATGTTAACTTTGGGCTTTACGTCTTGTCGACAGCGAGGTCGTTATAGACGTTGAGACAACTTTGTACAATGGCAGGAGCTGGGAGAGGAATTGGCGATGTCATCTGTACAGAAATCATCCTAGAGCATTACCCAACAGCGATCTCGGGAAACAACGGAAAATTGAAATTAGGATGGCCGGAGCCGGGTATCGAACCCGGGTCCTCCAAAAATTCAACTTTGCACCGTCATTTGTTTAGGAAAAAAAGTAATTTAATTCCAGTGTAACCACCTCAATACATTTATTATATCCTACGTTTAAGAATGAGTATGACTGTAGTAACGATTTCATTGTCAGTGCTACGTATTGTACAGTTACCATCGAGTCACAATTTTACTGGCAAAATATCTAGGGAAGAACTGTTTCTTGTAGGTTTTAAATAAATGTTTTATTCAGATTTGGCATAATTATAAACATAACTACTCATAAAATGTTCTATTTAATCTTCGGCACCTGAAACAATGTCAGTGAAGACATTGCAAATAATTCCATAAAGTCTTCAATTTTCACATATGTTTACAGTATTTACAGCAGTTTCAATTTTTCAGTGCATGGTTGGTCACTCTTTTGATAGTAGTTACACTAGTGGAAATGAAACAGGAGGAAACACAAGCACTTTAAACAATAGAGGCAATATTAGACAACAGCTCGAAATTTGTTTACAAAACAAATTAGCCATACAAGAAAACTGCAAATATGTGACAAATATGACATTAGAATAAAAATTACTTTTGTGAAAATATAATTTTATTAGTTGGAGAGGTGACTTTAACATGTGCCTATGTAAATAATAATAATAAAACTAATGAGCGTAAAAAAAGATTGACTCTTATGAATACGAAATGTATATAGGTTTTGAATGTTTCTTTTATTACATTTAGGACTGATATTTATGCTCACAACATTCACCTTCTTGAAAAGGTATTTTCTACGTAGCAAAACTTAACTATCAAATACCACACAGCTAACAAACAAAATGGAATTAAATACAGTATAATAATTGTTCAATAACATAATTTTAAATTGATATTACCAATAGTATTTCTTTTGCGTACTTCCATAAACATTTCCTGAAAAAAAAAAAAAAAAAAAAAAAAAAAAATTTTTTGTACTACACAAACACAATCATTTATGAAAATTGAAAAATACAAGTTTAAAATTCGTTTTTCAAAAACTATTTCTTCCGAATTATTAAATTTAGCCACAAAGTGTTCTCTACATTTTCAACAAAGTTCTTCTACCTGCCAGAGTTTGTTGGATAAATTTAGATACTACCTGTATATCCTCAACAGGTGTGAGAACAACACGAAGAAAAAGTTCACTTACAGTTATTTGTATATACATTTGGTGTAAGATTTTTTTTTCCTTTTGATCTTATTTAGTAAGTGAGCGATTTTGGTCAGCGTCGAAATGGAAAGGCTGGGGGAACGAGATATCCCCGAGAATAGTTGACCCGTATAAATGGACATGGCACAATTTATACCAAGTCCAAATATGACCATACTTTTTCAATATAAATGATTAAGTTATCATAATCTGCCGATGTCAATAACTGCAAAAACTTAAGTTGGGGCCACATTAAAAACTTATATGTTAGCTTATGAATGTTTACAAAATGTGTATAAGATTCTCAACAGCAGTGTGGTTTTGCAACACTTTTGGAAACAAAAGCTAAAGTACCTATGAGTTACTAATAATGACCGTGCAGTTGAACAAATTGGGAACAGAAGATGCTCCATTACTCGTTTAATTTATTACCATTACTGTATTACTGACAGGACACGTTTTAAAAATTGATGGATCCGTAGTAGTCCTTAGGCTAGAGTGTTAATATCTTTTCAGTATCATTCTGGTTAGATACCTGGATAAATCTGTCATATTTTCGCATGTTGGAATTATGCTTGTACGATGCATTCAATTGACGAGCTTTCATTGTTATATACTGTTTCTCCCGCCCTTCGTTCCAGGTGATACTCCATAATAAACTTGTCTCACATTTCGTCGACTCTATACTTTGTCCATTCTAAGGTTGCAGCAGAAATAAACAATTCTAACGAAATAAATCAAAGCAATTTAATTATATCTTGATTCCTTACATTGTGATTGTGACGTAGCATAGTTACCTCACATTTTTCAATATTTCAAAAGAAATTTACGCTGTGCAAAATAATAATGACATTCACTTGGATGAATTAGCTGCAACCTTAGAATGGATAGAGTACAGAACCGTTCATGTGTCTCATATCTAACTGGACGGTATAATTTTAATGTTTCTTTTAATCATGTGAAAATTATGGAATTGATACGTTGACTGATTACTATGTTTAATACTCTATGGAATGTTATTTAATTTTTAATGTTCAGTATGTAAAGTCTGACTGTATTTTACCATTATTATTATTTTAAGAAAATATAAAAATACAAAATGTAAACTAAGTCCAGTTTTCCTCTGTAAAGTTTACCTTTATTATCGTGAAACTGGGCATAGATTTGGTGTTGTGTACTGTAGCTCTTTACGTTTATTAGTAGAATTAATGTGAAATCAGCTGATTCTGTCCAATGTTCAGTTAGTACCATAAGCCCACAGATAACCAGCAATCTAGACACACACATTATCTCTCGGGGGTGGGGGAGGGATAGTGTTTTGTTGACTCATTTTCTTTATTTTTAGAGTCATATTGATTACCCTTTGTTTATACTATCACTGACAGCAAAACACGGCTTACAGTAGTAATCTGTTTCTGCTCGCCGTCTTGATCGTCTGGCTGTAAAGAGCAAAATAGAAGTATTTATTTCCTCCATTATTTTACGATTCATCTTGGGACCGCGGCGATGAAGCGGTCATATTGCTCGCTTCCCACCAAGTTAGTTCAGGTTTAATTCCAGGCCAGATAACTCGTGAGTTTCTGTAATAAATGGGAATCGTGCTGAATGATGTAGTTGGTCGGTAGGTTTTCTCGGAGAGCTTACATTCTGGCGCTGATCCATAGTCACATGATTAACCATCATTGGCTCTTAATAGTACTGCTTACGAGCCGCTAAAATATATTCATTTCCCGCCACAGCGTGGCAGTCCAAATCCAGGTTCGATTCCTAACGAGCGAACCCCAATTTTTTGCATGTGGGAACCATGCCGGGCGATGACACTGGTATGCGGATTTTCTTGAATATCTCCAATTTGTTCTGTTCTTACATTCCGGTACTGTTCTAAAGTCACATTATTCATTCTTATCAGTTCTAAAACATTAGCTGTTAAGCCACCAACATTTACTCTACCTACTACGTAAATGTCTTAACCTGATTAAAAATCAAGTATAATATTTGGTATGCAATTGATAGGTTTCAAATGGCCATGCTCAAAAGAATAATCAATAATTTCGCTGAATAGTGTGATTACATTCTGTGAGACAGTTCAATAAGTAAGCCTACACTTTCTTAGCACACATAATTTCAATTAACTGTCATATTTCGACCTTTTTGCAGCACAAACTCAAAGCATCTTCTTCCTCATAGACTTCCTCTTTGCAGATAGAGAAGGGTGTCTGTTAGGCTCATTGTGTTCATGTTGTTTGCCAGAATGAATTTTCTGCGGAAAAGTTTTGCACGAACCGAGCAGGCGCAGGGCACGCGTGTTGAGTGCTTGCTGTATATATGGCATCCCTGTGCGGGCTTCCTCGTCTCCGCCCGACTCCACATGAGTGTCTGCCACACGGCTTCCCAGTCACGCCGGCCGCGATGACCTCGACAATTTTTTCTTTCACTCACAGTTTACACAGCGTTAAAGCTACATATGTACCCTCGTGGACTTTTCTGAGGCATTTTTCTTGATAAAACGCGCAATTGAAGCGAATATCACATACATCTAATAGCCTGTTAGTTATGAGGTTCTTATAACTTTAAAAAATAGGGAAAAAATAGTTCGCCTACAAAAAACTAAATTTCACCTATGTAGCCGGAATTGTGTTGTAAATCTCTTGAATTTGCCGTTTATTTCACATTTCTATCTTACTTAGGCTGTGTTTGATACAAATCCACTTTCACCCTATCTTTAATGCTAGCGTCTGGGACAGCCTTAAAGCTGTCCACTTGGTTCAGTTCCAATCTATTAACTTTTACTCTCTTTGTTTTGTTACCATTTCTCATGACAACCATAGTTTTTTCTTTGTGATACTGAACTTCATTCCACATTTTCCCACTTCACCTGCGTCTTAATTCTGCTGTGTTTTTGTTATTCAACTGTGGTAGACAATACATCACAAAATCCAGACAGCCACCTGGCCTTAACCTCAGATAACAAACTCTCATTTCAAACTTCCCGCCGCACCTTATTTTGCCCTCTGGTCGCTAGGTGTACTGATTACCAACCACCGCTGGACAATAGACTTCAGTGTGCCTCCACTCACCTGATGAAGCAGATGTAGTCTGCGAAACGTTGTGACCCCACATCCGCGGAGAAATGTGTTCGTCCTATGTGTGTGTGTTTCTATCTGCAAGTACCATCATGTGAGTACTTGTGCACAACTCTTTCTGTTTTAATTGTATTTAGTAGCCTAGTGGCCTTTCCCGCCATTGTCCAAATATCTGTTCAGATTTCAGAAATCTCTTCTGTAGTTCTGTTTGCAGTTGTTAATGCCAAGTTTTTGTAATGAATTTTCTCTATCATAGCTTGACATTTGAACAAGAACAATATAGGTACATTTAATAATTCTTTACTAATACTAGTTCTTTTTATAAATTCAGTTTTCAGTTATCAAATTTGAAATTCTTTATAATTTGTTTTATACCTTTAAAACACTTCATATTGTTTTGGTATTGTTAGGATATTTAATTTAATTTTTATTACTGAATATGTAACTTAATAGGTGAAAAAAAAAAAAAAAGCCAAAGATTTTGTAAAAGTTTAAAATTTAGGTATTGTAATTTTTTCTCCATTTTGACAGTTTTGTATGTTTAATTACAACGCTAAAGTAAAAACTATGATACAATTTTGTAGCTTGGTAAATAAATTAATAAAATCGAACACAAAATATAGTGGTTGCTCTTGAGACACAACCCCAATTTTTGTGAAAATTCTTTGCTTTTAATATTGCATTATGTCATTTGATAAATTGAACATTTAAAATATTTACGTAATCTTTGATTTCATGTTTATCAGTGACGAGCTGAAAATTACTTTTATTCCCCTGATAAAAATTTTTTTCTACAAACACAAATTCATCCAAATGGCTGTGCAGCATAGTTCATGCTATTTTTGCCTTCCAATTTGTAAGCCTTGCTGGACTCTGGATGAGGTTTTGCCCCAAATAGATATATAATAAAAAATTTATTAAGTGTTAAATGTTTTTATGAAAGTCTCTCTTGACAAATTTTCAAATTTTGCTACGTGATGTTGGCTCTGTGTTTTTAGGTGAGGGATGTATTAGTTGCTGGTGGCTTGTTGCTGGGTACGTGGATGGTGATTTAATGGATATGTTACATCACTTTGGTTGTGAACGATGGATGTTGCAGTGCTCCTTAAGAAGTTTATGAAACATTTCAATGGCTTAAAAATGTTTTTATTTTGTGTAATATGAAACAACTTCTGTAGATAGCAATCAACACCTCCTGTTCAAGAACCCAGTGTCTTGTAGGCTTGCTATCTACAATTTCAAAAGTTTGGCAAGAGGTTGCATTCATTGTGTTTTAGTATTGTCATATAATTCTTTCACTGCATACCATGTAACAATACACAAGTTGTGTACGTGCATACATTAATAAAATCCTTCCTTGCAGCATGACTCATCTTGGAAAGAAGTCAATACTGAGGTGTTAAGGTAAAGCCCTGAGTTAAAAGAGAAGGTGAAGCATTTTTCCACTGTTTGGTCACTTCTAAGAACCGCAAGTTAGCAGATACATTCTGGTCGCTGATTTGACACACTCTCTTTTAACTACTACAACAATTGTTTGGGTACCTAACGTGATAACACACACTGACGCATGTTACATTGCCCACTACTGTGGTTATGTATATCGAAACAGTGCTAATATAATGGAACCTCTAATAGTTTGTATGCATATTTCATATCCATCCTGAATTTCCGATAGTTTACTAGCTGCCTGGATGCTGCGTTTTCCGCTATTCGTTTTAAAAATTATTAACGTTATTGTAATCTAGGTTCAATTTCCGGCAGAGTCAACTTGATTTTCACAAGCGATAATCGTGCCTGTAAAATGACACGGGTTGGTGACTTTTCTCAGGGATCTCCCATTTTCCCAGACCTTCATTCCTTATCTGCTCCATATACACATCGTGTCAATCCTCATTACCTCACAAAACCATAGCTGTTAAAGAGCCATCCTAATGTCTCTCTACTCAACTGTCCTCGTCGGGCATTCATGCCGCGTGGCTAGTGATATTGTAATCTGCAATCATCAAGACGCAGATGAAGTTTATTTAGTGTTTTTAAGTATCAGTTATGTTATGGTATATTTGTATTTTTCATTCACGTAATTGTGTATTGTTTTGATGTGCCAGTTTTTATTTTACTGCCAGATTTGTGAAACCACGTGCTCATCACCAATGCAAACATTATTATTTTAGAGTTAACAAAGGGACATTGTGCATTCATCCATTTGAATACAGCCCACGTAAGTTGCATCTCATTTGCTGCATGTAACCACAATCAGTGAGTACCACTGTTGTCATTGTGCCAATCATCACCATACCATAGCGTACTGCAGGGATAGGTTTGACCATATGATTGCACAGGTGGGAACAGTAACATACATTCAATACCCACGCCCATATCCCGAACAAGACTGTGGTCCACGACAGCGACCATCGGTTCTCTGCTCTGCAGGGAGCTGCATTTTCAAGTGCCGTGGAAGCACAATGCACAACCCCGCATTCAACTCGTACAGCACATAAAGGCTGGAGTATGGTTTCCTTCCGCAACCACACAGTACACTAACGCAACATAAGTTAGTTCAGGCACGTTTTGTAACCAGTACGTAATAAATCACTGTAAAAGGATAATTGTTTCCATTTTATTCAACCCCATCGTACAACCTTAATCATACCAGATAAGTAAAATCCACACATCATTGCACCGGGACGAGACAATTACTAGGCACGCAACAATAACACCCATCCCTGGGATAAGAGTGTCTCGAAGTATGGTACTGGGGAGTGTTGCTTGTGTCCACCCCATAATCCCATCCATTCTCTTAATTTGATCACGTCTTGCACCAGTGGTTTCATAAGAGTGATGACAAATGTTTTGAATGACTTAAGTGATGATGTGATCCTGGATTCACTGAAAAAACACAGTGGAACCTATCGCTCGTCATGTTATCTTTAAATTTACAGAGCAATGTATAGTGAACACATTGCACCCACGTCCCTAAGGTGTTGTGCCATTTGCTCAGTTACATCAAAGACAAGGTTCAAGTGGTGTTACTCAATGGCGTCACTGAACAGTCAAACGGAAGATACAATTCCGCCTTAACCCTGGTTCCTAAAAAGACAGAACACTGCGTTTCTGCGTCGACTTCAGAGGCATCATGTGCTCGGCACCATCATATACCACCATCCAAGATGCTCTGGCCCCCTTGAGTAATGCTAAGATCCTATCCATGCTCATCCTCAGAAGCTGGTTTCTTCATGGTGTATCAGTAAGACCTGCCAACCGCCAGGTGGCAATCATGATGCCTAAAGGAGGTCGCTACTCAAGTGTGCCCCTGCCACGCAAGAGAATGTCATTTGATCCATGAAGTTCTGTCCATACCTAGAGTACAGGCATTTCATTGCACAGATGGACAACTGGTGCCTAGTGTATCTGTGTACCTGGAGGAGGTCTGCAGCAAGCTTGCCTAGTTGACGCCTGCTCCAGCAATCCCTTCTATCACGCCACACACTCATAAGTAAACACTCTGCTGCACAGTGAGAATGCATCAAGTGTGATGTTCACGTAAAATAGCATGTGCAAGTGGTTCACATATGAAGTATTCTTTATATTTTCACATTATATTTTTAGTTTGCAATTGTCCTGTAATATTTTGCTAATATTCTTAGTTGTAATTGTGTGCTCTGATGTATGTTGTGAAATCACATCCCTGTACTTTTCATTTGTGATGTTTGGAACATTGCTTTAATTTAAATACCTTTTACTTAATCTTTTTTATGCCTTCGTAATGATAATCTCAATTTTTCAGTTTTAATATGTATTTTCATTTTATTGTGTAATTGCTTCTTGTTAGTGTCCTTGTCTTTCCCGCATGAATGCTTCCGTAGCGGTAGCTTCTTGTGGGAAATCAGTAAATCATCCCCATGCATTATTTATTGGGTTTTTCACCTCATCTGATGTCAGACCTGGGACCTACGTCTCGTTTCTTAACTTGATTTGACATGGCGTCTGAGGGGCCTACATCTCGCATATTGGAGAGCAGTTCATAACTCTTCCTTAAAAAGTGATGATGCCTCAAGAATGTCAGGCAACGTTGGTCCTTCCATTGGGTCTGTCAGCCGCAAGACCAGAGATCGAGAACTCACTGCTTCGCCAGATGAGTTTCCTACGCTGCTTCTCTGGATTGTACCCTCCTTGCTATCCTGTGCAGCTCTAGTCATCCTTAGTTCCATTGCTTGTTGCCGACCAAGCTTGCCATATGTTACCTGCATTGTTTCTGGAGTGTCAACAGGCCACTTTTTTTTCAGTATTTTCCATTCCACCCATTATTTGTCACCCAGGGACGTAGATACGGGGGATCCATCCCCCCCCTGACACCAAAAAATGTACTAAATTAAACTGTGAATTACATCTACTATTTTTCACATTACACTTATCATCGGCAAAACAGCATGATTATTTTTTGTGGTCCAATAAAGTTTAAGCTATTATAAAGTAATGCAATGTGTTGAACCAACTCTCTATCATCCATGCCTGTCTGTCGAACAATGGCTGTAAGACAAACAGCTTAGGCTACGAAATGTCAGTTGAGTGTGGAAAGTGGCAAGTTGGTTGCCACCTACCTCGTCTTTTGTGACTGACTACCGTACCCTCCTTTTCTCACCCTCGTCCACCCTTAAAGACAGTGTCGCTTTCTCCTAGTGCTGACTCCTCAGCTCCTCCCAGTAGAAAGATTGTTTTTGTGATGTGTGGGTGTTTGGGCAGGTAGTAAGAAAAAGTGAGAAGAATATGACCAAATATACAGTGTTGTGCCTAGTTCTGTAGAGCAGAAAACCACAGTAAGTTGCATACTTGCTTTGCTCTTAATAGCATATAAGCCTACATGTGTGATAAGAGTAGAGAGGGAGAAAAATCACAGAAAAACTCGAATGATTCCTATGTTACATGACATTTCTTCAGCTATAGGCTATCGATTATTTGAGAATGTGTTAATGTTAACTTGTGCAAAAAAATTACTATTCAAAAACACGTTGAACCAATATTTATTTGTTCGGCACAAGTTGTGGAAGCTCGCACCGAAAAAAGATGTGTTCTAGTACCGCACCTCTTTTCAGATGTATATTGCATGAGAAATTTTAACATGAGATTTTGTGTGAGTCTTTAAGGTCACTTTCTTGTACAAGTTTTATATGTTTGTGTCGTGTAATTGCTTAAATTATATTGAATAAAACTAAATGACAGATTCACTACAAGGGGCCATATGGAGCATGTCACCGGGAATTTTTTAACCAAATTGATGTGGCACTTAATTATTATGGCTGTCTAATTAAGAAATTGAGGAAATATTAATTAGGAGGTATGTAAACAGGGCCAAAATATAGTTTTCAAGCTATAACCTCAAAGAGCATGATAACATTAATTTACCTCAAAAATACCAGTCTTGCTGTGTACTTTTGAGGTTAAAGCAGTATGACGGCTGGCTAATTCCCTGACTAACTCCCCCTCCCCCCCCTCTGACTATGCTCCTCACCCCAAATTCTAACCTTAAACTACTCGTGTGATCCTCTTGAACAGCCTTTGGAGTAGTGACTGTGCTTCTCTCAGAGCCCTTGCAGGAACAATGTTTGGGTACATGTTAAATCATATTCGTGAGACCTACACATATGCTGCGTATGGCTTTTCTGTCTCTGTGTGCATCCAATATCGTTTAAGGATCTTGCAGACCTTTTACAATATATAAAAAGAAAATGTAATTAAGTGGGAATTCATTCCCAAACTCATTAAAAATGTACATTCGTAAATTTTTGTAGGAAAGCGAAATCATAAAATGTTACTGAGCAAGACCTGTGGGCCTTGCAGCACCATCCCTTGCTCTTGCTAGAGCTCTGAGGTAGGCTGCTTCTTAAGAGGAGTCCTCGACTAGTCTATAGACATGGTATGTGTGATGAACTCTTCCCAGAAAGAAATTGTTGTCACAATGCGTTGCCTTAATGATGTGGCCCATATCAAGGTGGTCTTTGTTTCTTCAGACCTGTGATGTAACACGTCAAACACGTTCTTGGGAAAGACAAATATAATCTCGATTCATGTCATGGTCTCCGTGATCAGGTGTCTTTGCCTTTGACGATGCCGAATGGGAAGTCATCCTTAACGTACATAATCTGACCTAAACAGTCAGCCTCAACTGGATCTGTGTCGTCAGTGAAGGAACTCCTTTACGACCTGTAATGCCGTGTCGTATGCGTTCAGGTGTTATATCCAATCTCTCAAGCACTGCCCAAATAACACAGCAACGTTGTCACAACATTACCATTAAAAATTTCAACGTTGCCACAACATTGAAGTTACGTTGATACAACGTTGCTGCAACGTCCAAATGTCACCCTTTGTGAAACGTTGATTATGAAATGTTGCTGCAACGTTATATTTTAATACTTTGAGCAACTTCAATATTGCAATGTATCTTGAAATAAACATTCTGGCATTACTTCCAAACAAGTGTTTCAAAGAAAACACAACACACACACTCGCATGGTAGTTGAGTGTCCATTATATTATACATTACATTTCAGGGCTGATATATTAATCACACCAATCCACTAAATACGAAGAACACAAAATTTTAAGTAATAACCAATAAATATTATTTGTAAAACAAATATGTGTTTTAAAACAGTACATTACCATAGATGAATACTATCAACATTGTAGCAAAATGAAGGCTGTGATTATGGTTACTATGGAAACGTTGTTGATAGTTACGTTGCCTACTTCAACAATGCAACATTGTGTCAACGTTTCTGTAACCAGATGTGTTATGTGGGTGGTAGTGCTGTGTCACTGGGATGCGAAAGAACTACAGAGAAATTTATGATTACACAGAGTCGTGCTGGCTGAAGGCTCTTGACTGGTGGGCTCTGTTTGTCCCAATTGATGCACACTGCAACTTGTTACCTTTCGACCATGACAGAGCCATTGTAGGTCTCCTGCTAGCTCAGCAGACTCTTAAATATGTCAGTGACACTGTCTTACTGCACTGGCATTGCACATCGGGAGTTCACCTGCTTTATAGTCCCATCGGGCTAGCTTCATTTAACATTAGCAACACGTGTGCCAGTGGAGCCATTTGAGATGATTGCTGTAGATCTCACTGGACACTATCCCTAAGTTGCAAACTGCAAGAGGTGTGTGGAAACCATACAAGGCGTTTGTTTAGAGTTGAACAGAAATGTAGGCAATACACAATGCACGTAGTACCACCGTCCAAGACACTCTCTTAAGGCTATGTTCTATGTGAATTACACACGTACTTACTATGACAATCGGACTGAGTACAAGTGCTGAAAGTGGCGAGATGCAAGTATGGGTTGGTCAAATGAGAATAGGTGTAGGCCCTATAGGCCTACCACCTGCATCAAGAATTGCAGTTAACTCAACTATCTCTCACGATGGAAGAGAACCACTAGAGTTGACTAGAACAGATGCTGGCAGTTTTCTTCATGCTACACTGCAGCGTAAACAGCGGTACCTGCAAGTCCAACTGCTGTGGTTCTGTTAGCACATAATTTGGTAGTCAGGCAAATTCAAGTCTATCCTGGTAAATGGCTACAGTGGAAGGGAAGACAGTGACGAGCGACATTACCAGAATATTATTATTTTTCTATGTAAAATATGTCAAAAAGAGAATTTTAGCAAATGCGCACTGATTCATTTATATAATGTACATATAACATTTAAACAAAAATGATATTCATATGTTAAGTAGGCCTACTAGCAGAAAACTGTATCAGCAGGGTATCCAGTATTCTGGAAGTAAAATGTGTAATTCCTTGCCTATTTCCCTTTAAGTTTTAAGTAAAACTAATATAAAGTTATTCAAACATAAACTTAAAAAACTGCTCATTGATAATGCATTTTAAAAACTTGCCAATTTTTTTAGTTTTAAACAAAGTTAATGTTATGTTATGTGTATGAATGCCCATATGTTCGTTAATATATGTTGTGTAAACTTTTTAATTTAAATGTAGTAAATGTTTTGTACGTGTGTAAATTTTCAAATATCTCTGACCAAATGTTAACTTTGTGTAAGTTGCGTACATGTATTATGTTAATACATATTTTATTTTACTTAAAATTGTACTTAACAATTAAAATTAATATTAAAAATTATAAAACTTTTGCGTTTTTAGTTTTTCCGTTTCACGGGTAAATTAATAAAACCATCCCTAATTGTTTTACATTTTACCTTCACTATTTGTCTTATTGTACCCGAATTAACATAAGTAAATTTTTATCAACAGTAGCTTTAACACCAAATAAATCTAAAATGGCGGCATTACGTCGAGTAAGGTGAATTCTGCAATTTTAAATACTGCTGTAACGCATTTTTTACGTAAACTAAATATTTATTCTCTCTGTAACGAAAAAAAATATTGTGAAACCTTTTCTTTCACTTTAATAAAGGATGAGATAATATAGGAAAAAGCCAACCAATATCTCTATTACTAGAGCTACTGACCAAATGGAAACCAAACGCCTGTAGAAGTCATAAGAAGTATATTTAAACAGAATTCATATGATAGGAAAAATAATGACTTCTA
>PNEQ01031866.1:0-45724 GCA_003012365.1 Medauroidea extradentata
AAGATTCGCCTTCTCTGTGCTATCATTACTAGGGCTTTTCCTGTTGGCTTACTCGGTAGTCACTCACTGGGTCAAGATTAGCTCTAACTCGAGAAGGATTACCCAAATACTCATGCTCTATATCTTAATATCCTTCTTGAGACTTATATTGCTCTGAAGCAATTACGCAACCAGTATAAACCCAATAGCCGCAGAGAAATGGCGACAAACTACAAGTCATGAACTTCCAAATCATTAGCATTACATTTATTTAAATGTGCATGTAAGAACACGAAGCGAAATGTCAAACATATGTTTTGTTATTTTTTCACAGTATTGTAATGCTTCTCTCTCTCTCTCTCTCTCTCTCTCTCTCTCTCTCTCTCTCTCTCTCTCACACACACACACACGCACACGTGCACTCGCACGCGCGCGCGCGCCACTACTGTCCAGTATAAATAATACTGACGAATGTAGTACACACTTGAGTGTGTTGTGCGAAATGTATGTCAGTTTACATCATCGTAAACCGACCACATTAACGAACGGTCAAAATGACCGCTGTGGTAATTCTAGGTATAATACTAAATACAACTGTTAAAAACAAAGTTAGTATTGGACAATTTATAGATTGAGCACAAAATGGAGAATTAGGAAAAGTCATAAAATTGCAACACTCGGATGTAAAATTTATAGAATGTATAGCAAAAAATAAAGTCGAAAAGGTCAAAATGACCGCCTTGTTAGTTCTTGTGTTAAACAAAAATGTTTTAATTTAATGGAGCCTGTATTTTGTGATGGTTTTGCTGTGTAGAACTTAATCACAGATGATTTTATAAAGAAATTTGAAAGTGTAAAATTGTAAATGTTACAGTTTAAATATCTGCTAGAAATTTTTTGTACATTTTTGTGTCGTTTCTGCCATTACGTAATTTGTTGCAGGCTGTTTTTGTACTATGTATGCCAATGCCAGATGTAATAAAGATCGACAAACTTTAAACAGTTTGTATATAAATATTTATCTGCTCTAGTTCAGAGAATTTTGCTGAGGTTTTTAGTAGACTTGAAAAATATATTTTAAAAAATATACTTGGCTGATCAAGTGAGATACAATAATGATAGTAAATACAAGTATTTTATTATGAATTATTTATGTTTGCATACATGTAGAGAGTATTCTTTCTACTGCAGCTTGTAGGTGTCACGTTCAGAATTCTGCTCCTGATATTTAAATTCATTATTTTGTGTGAAAAGGGCTCCAACAGGTATGTTAACTGTGCTTTTGCAAATATGTCCTCCTAAACAATTTTTCTAAAAAAGAAAATCAGCTGTTTCAACCCTGTATTGTAGGTAAGTACTAGCATTTTTAGGAAAATAAAATGCTTAAATACCACCACTTTGAACCTTGGGACCTCAAAATTTCGTGGGGAAGGACTCGAGGACTTCTCATTTATTTTTGAGGATGGATGTTTCTCACAACAAAATTGGTTAACATGCAGGCTTCTGGGTTGTAGCCATGTCAGTGTTGTATTCCTTTGGCGTTTCAGAGATCATTGCATCCTCCATGTTCAGTGTAGAGTTGCAGCTGAAGTAACGTAACCTCTCTGAGTTTTTTTCTGCCCCTCCTCGCAACACACTATGGTCCCTGAACTGCCAGCTGGTGGGACCTCCTGATAATGGGGGTTAGCTTGGGGGGAGGAATCTATGAACATGCTAGCCAAGTTAGTTATATATTTATTGTTATAATGTAAATTTTGGCAGTGCAGTTTCCGTCTCGCTCAGTAAGAGTAGGAGGGAAACGCTGTGGCCTGTGGTGCGTCAAGTGCTAGGGAGAAACTAAGGGCTAACGGATTTAGTCCCTTACAACTTTTGAAAGTTACAATGTGGGAGACAGCAGGAAACCAGCGTCAACATTGGGGGAAACCTGCTGCCAGCAATAAAACTGTAGCAACACCCAACCTAGAAGGAGGAGGGGCAGAGGTAGTTGTACTTTTGAAGCCCCCTCCCACTGGCTTGGAGAAGGCTTGAGTTGGTGACAAAGTATGTGCCGAAGCCATGGCTCATGTCACTGAAGTGCGTTGTTGTCATAACAGGCGTTGTTTCAGTCAAGCAGTGTTCACATCCCTCGTAGCATACTGGAACCTTTCACGAGTGCCCACCAGCCGAATCTGAGGGTAATGTTGCATTGTGAAATGGTGTTGTCAGCAGGTTTGTGGTGCGACGACCAGCCAACACCCACTAGTGAGCGAGGCCAATCTCGCAGTGTTCAGATTCCACAGTCTTTATACTTCAGTGCTTGTGATGACACTTCAACGCCCTCCGCCAATTGGTTTACGGGCTGGTATTGGGTATTTCCAGCCATCCCAGCAAGCTGGGATCCCTTATCCGTCACCCAGGGACGCATCCTGTTGCATATGGCAACTGCATCCTGCTCTAAGCTAGTACACAGCCCATTCCTAGTCACCTTTAAACTACCAAGCATCAGAAGGCACAGCTCTGCCCGTAGGCACTTTCACGCATCGTCTTCAGCCCAGCAGAAGGTTGGAGCTATTCCTGGACGATGTTCACCCTCCGAGAGCGAGCAGGATTTCTGAGTCTCTACGAGGTCCTCCAGTCTTTATATACTGTGGGCTGAGTCTGGGTTTTCCCTGGTTGGCCAGGGTTGTGCCAATACCCTGCTATCTCTGTTGTGATTGGCTGTCAGCTTGGCCAATCCCTGGTCACCTCCTTCCTGGTTTGCTCGGATGTTTGATTGACCAGTCACAAAAGGACCTATGTTATTTTCCAGCTGAGTTTTATTTGTGAAGAGAGGTAGCCATCTATTGCTTTGTTTGTACCCGTCTTCTCTATTGATGTTGGACGGATTATTTTAATAAAAGTGACGTCCAAAAATTTTGGTATGTTTATTTTCTGGTATGTCGGCTGTTACCATAAGGAAATGGTGATTTATTTATAAACATGTTAATTTTTGTTTGAATACGTGCAGTATTTTTTATTGTTATGTAATGTAATTTTTTTATTGCTCTGTCACAAGGTGGGACGCGGAATGCTAAGGGATGGAGGTCTTTAATTAAATAAAAGAATATAAGTAAGAAAACCTAGTTTATTGACAACTATGTACGACAATTATGCCTGTATGTCACTACTGATAAATCACTATTAAATAAATATACCGTATTTTTCCGCATATAATGCGACCTCGCATATGGTGCGAGTGGCAATTTTGAACCACTCAAATCGGAAAATAAAATTGCATGGCCGTATAATGTGATACAGTGAATGCTGTGCGCTGAGGCTTGGGCCGTGCGGGTAGGTAGTGTGGCAGCCGGCGGCACGAAAGAAGGTCTAGAGCATTGCATGCTAGCAAGCGAGGGGGAAGGGGAGGCGGAAAGCAGCGGAGGGAGGGAATGATGCAGACCAGTAACGGTAAACAAGAGGATGGGAAGCGAGTCTAGAGGAGGGGGCGGTTGGAATGCAGACACTGTGACGTCAGTGTTGTTGCCACCTATTCCAGTCCTACGCTACGCTAGTAGCCCACGTCTGCTTAGCTGGCATCAGGACTGGCTTTGCATGTATTGCATCTACATTATGTCAACGTGGTTATAATGGAAGCACCACTGGAACGATTTTAACAACATTTTATATACGTTCACGCTGTTTCTACCTCTCAACAAAAAAACAATAAAATTTCAAAATAATATTTTTTTTTCTCAAAAAACCAAAAGTTTCATTTTTTTTTTTTTTAAACCAACATTTTTTGGGGTACTATATTTTCAGTGACGTAATGTTAATGTCTTATGAACACATTAAAAAAGTTTCACATTTATACCTTAACGTATACGGTGACATTCGTGGACGAATGATGCCGTGTTGATTATTCATCTGCTTACGTGAAACTAATACACACGTTAAAACAACGGCACAGTATACGGACTTCGAAACATCATGGAAAAAAATTTTTCGTGTATGCACAAAATAAAATAATTCTTATCTGAATGCTAAGTTTTATAAATAATGGTATCTTGCAAACATAACATGGCTGCGTTGGACATTGGCCTGTAGCGTGGACTGCTACCGCCAGGAGACAAAGGTGGCACAATTTTCTTTGTGTGTACACGCGTCGATATAGAGTCGACTCAGCACAAAGTATCGATCTCCGCGTATTGCTGTGATGCTTGCTCCGTCAGGGATTATCGTTTCCGAGTTTTGCGGCAAGAGCGCACCACCAGATGTATGGGATGCCGCCTACAATTGATTCTTTCTCGCAACTCTTGATGTTCACTTCCGAGCACGCCACAAGTTGTTTACATGACGCATTCTGCATATGTACTGCCGTTTTTCTGTCATAATGTACGTAACCGTGAAAATGCTCATGTATTACACAAATTAATTAACGTTGTATTTAATACAGAAATTTACAGTGCACAAAAATACTGTCGTTATGGCCATATTTTCGTCTTAACGAGGTTCTGCTGTACCTCCCTCTCAGCCATGACACTGCGTCGTGCAAAAACGGCATATAGGCAGACCTCGGGATTATTTATCCTTTTGCGCACAAATATAATGCGAATAGTGATTTGGGACCACTGAAATTGGCGAAAAATCATTGCATTATATGCGAAAAAATACGGTACATGTCAAAGTCACCAGTATGTTATAAGTTGATAGCTAATGAACTTAATAACTACTATGTACATTAATGTTATAAAATCTAAATAATAAAATCTCAGCCTTCTAGACAAAAGCTCTGTACATGAAATGCCTCTTTGACCACTCACAAATGGTAGACCCCGTGTCCTAATTAGGAACACACCGATGGTCCTCTTGAAACCCCGGAACTCTTTCATTGCTCTACTCTTTGCTGCAAAACTCTCTTTGAACACTCTCGAATATTTCTCGCAACCCG
Organism: Medauroidea extradentata; assembly: GCA_003012365.1. Taxonomy (NCBI): domain Eukaryota; kingdom Metazoa; phylum Arthropoda; class Insecta; order Phasmatodea; family Phasmatidae; genus Medauroidea; species Medauroidea extradentata. The sequence continues at coordinate 4,886 of PNEQ01031866.1, forward strand.
TCACTATTGGCACAGCTCTCTTTCATGCCTTTCAAAGCTCCTACAAGGATGTCGCATCAGGGTCAAAGCACCATCCAGTAGAAGAGAGTACACACAGGAAAAATCTAGGCCATAATATCTTCTTATATAGGAGTCTTTACAAAACCTGAGATAGGCTTGCAAATGGCTGGTGCTGCATTTCGCAAAGGGTAACACAAGCCGAATAGTGCACGTTGAGTTCCCTTCAGTCTTACTGCTGCCATATCAGCTTACGCTGCCCACAGGATAGTCGCTGCAGGCAGGTGGCTGTCGCGAAGGGTAACATGAGCCTTACAGTGCACATAAAGGTCCCTTATTTTTACAACCGCTGTATCATCTGACACTGTTCGCAAGATAGTCACAGTTCGCAACACTACTTATGCTGCTGGGATTCTCATTCTACATGCACAGATACTTAAGGGCGTCGCCTACATGCGTGTGAGAGGTTCAAAAGCAACGGAGCAGTAAGGTCGACCTTGAAGCAAGCATCAAATGCCACGTCGCCTCAACGAGCCAAGCGCTGAACTAGCGTGCAAGGTTCCCACATAACGGTTTTTACTGCGGGACATTAAGTGGTGACTATATAATTTTATTGGTGGAAAGTCTGCAACTAAGTTCAGTGCAGGTCACAATCTGAGTTTCACATACATCCAGTAAGTACATTTTGAAGTACGGAAGTCTGAAAAGGCCGTTTTTAGCCATGTTGGAGGCTTAGAAACAGTGTTTTTAATGAGCGTGGCATCTTAGCAATGAGGTTCAGACCTTGTCTGAAGTTAGTTTTCTTTTTGTACGTTGTCACAATGGGCACATGTGGAATATTTTTGTAGCAAAAACCTGTTTACGAACACATTGCAACATATTTGAAGAGTTGGGTAGACGGCCGCCTTAATACTGTAAAATATTTGTGTTTCCACATATTAATTAATTTATCAGTGTGAATAATTTTGAAAGTAATTGTTCACATGTAAGTACAGGTATTCTGAACTGGAACTCGGTAATGTCTTTATTGGGTATTGTTCAAACCAACATAACACCTTCCCACAGTTATGATTTGGTTTTAATTACCCATGTGATTATTTCTTTATTCAAGATATAAGTTTATGAATATTGCAGACATTGTTGTTGGCAGTTTGGTTTTCTGAAGATAGTCCCTTTCCTCTTATTACTACCACTCTTGTGTTTCAAATTTGCTCAACTTGTCAATACTGAAAATTTCTCTGGAAATACATTCCAGATATTTAATTCATTTGCTCCCTCACCAGACAGACCTGAGACAATGACTGAATCCATTGTAAAATCTGATCACAATAGACTGGGAGCATTGTACCCAAGCTGTGACACACGATGTAGTCAATATGCACAGTAACACTTAACTAACGCATAATGTTGCAAGTGTTGAAAAAAAATAATTTGGTTTAGTCTTAGATGTATATAACACAGTATTTAGTTATTAAAAATAATTTCTGTTATGTACATATATACACACACCGTATATACTCGTGTATAGTGCGCACCACAATTTTTACAACTAGTTTCAGCGGAAAAAAATTGTGTGCCTTTTAGCATGTAAAGAAAAAAAAAAGGGAGTAGGAAATGGTGAAGCAGTGTGAGGGAGGCATCGGCTCGTGGTGCCAAGGGAGGATGGAAGGAAACCGTGTCTTACAACAAAGAAAAGAGAGATGAAAGATAACATTCACGCTGGCTAGAGTGTGCTCACATAGAGGGCGGTGGGGAGCAGGGTGTTTGGGGGTGGGAGTGGTGTGCGGCTTGCCTCCCTTGTCAGCTGTCATCTATAAATAGCCTTCCAAGGTCGCTTGTTGGGTGGCTTGCTTTTTGTCAGCCAGCCCACTCCCTACCCTCTTGCTGTGCTGTGACTACCGCTTCCGCCCCGCCACCCATCATAAGATACCGTGCCTAGACAACAGAGCGAGAGGAAAGGGGAGAGAACAGTGTCACCTTTTTTTCTTTCTTTTTCCATGGAAAGATATCTGTTAGCCGCAAGACTTCAAAATTAACATCTCATGTTGCTTCCACCCGCCACCTACTAACTTTTGTTCCTGCCACGTCAAATTGCCGAGCAGCATAATACTTTGTAACCTACAGTTTAAAGCTAGTAAACTTCTGGCAATCATCAGACAAGTTTTTAACCCACATATTGTGTAAGCACTAAGCAATACTTTGAACAGAAACCTGGATAAGGATAAACAAAAAAATTAGGCTTCTAACAGCATTAGTTACAGCAGGGGTTAGGGTCGAGATAAAGAAAAAGGAGAGGAGTAATGATGGAGGACCGGGGCGGTGAGAACATATCTGCCTCCCACTCTTGACACCCCTCAGTTTATTACAACAACTCTGCCTTCTTTTCTCCCCCTCCCTCCCTTCTCTCCCAGGCCATCCTGCCAGCCTTTTTTCCACATAATTTTTTTTTTCTATTTTCCGTGTATAGCATGCACCCCTGAATTTTTATCAGTTGTTTTGGAATAAAAGTGCACGAGTAAATACGGTATAACAAAATATTTTATACTATTATTGCATTGCTCACCAGTTACATTCTTTCATCATCACTCAGTGTATTGAAATGTAATTACGTAATTAAAAAGTATACATACTTTTACCTAGACACTAGTATCATTTGTATTTTATACTGTATTTATTAACTGTTTTGTCCTACAGCACTCGCCATGCTTCAATGAGAAAAATAAGTAGTTCCATATAAATATTTTAATCGTTCAGTGTTGTTTCTGTATGTCCAGTTTGAATTACTACAGAAAACTGTCTGTTTTCTTGGCAAAAAAAAAATCAGATGAGTTGCAACCAGTGAACTTTAAGACTGTTCACAGCTCCCTAGTGTCTGAATGGCAACCGGACAAAGTCAGTGCTAATTCCAGGCTCATCAATCGCCAACAGGTTATTTACTGGCTGTATTATAACTGGCTTGCTGTTAAATGTGTTTCTGCATGTTGTGTCAGGGCAATGTTGGTCAGAAGAAAACTGGAATGTGTAGAAATTATTGATACAGTAATTTACCTAATGAATTGTTAATTTAGAGATTGCTTTAGTGTCTCTTCTCTGTTTGAGAGCAGGCTTATATACTTCGGGGGAGGGGGGCAGGGGGGGGGGCGAAACAGGTTTAACAGAAACTGTTGTGTGATTGAAATTAATTTTGTTGCAGACACTGGATGCACCATGAATAAGCGTACAGGAGAATATGAGCCATCCTTGACATTTAGTCTGAGCGTGCCGCCAGGAGCAAAGGGCAGCTCCAGGATTGTGGCCATAGACTATGTTTTATACTTGTGCTGCGACAGTGACAGTTGCGCTCAGAAGGTTCTACGCTTGCCACTGAGGCTGGTGCATGAAGAGGAAGGCCCTTGTGAGGTTTTCCACACAGTGAAGCATGTATATGGTAAGGCAGGAGTTGTCTCGGACAGCAAGAACCTGCTGACAGACATACAGCTACTGGAGGCCTTGAACATCTCTTGATGATGAGCCTCCTTTCCTGTGCCTGCATACTTCATTCTTCCAGGACAGTAACTACGTGCAGATGTGAAATGGATTGTCTGTAACAAAGTGCAATTACTTTAATATAACTATTTTCTTGCTTTTTAGAACACCTGTTGGAAAAGAAGTGAAATTAAAGAGAAACTAAAGCTTTGTTCTGGTTGAATTGTAAATAAAAATGCCATTGGTGAATAAAAATGCATTAAAATTACAAGTGTGTAGAAGGGACTAATTTTTTGGCATCAGAGGGGGGGGGGGGGGAAAGAGAGGGTTACTGATACGCGAAAGAGTTCAGTACAGAAAACGCATTTAAAAAATGCTGTCATATTTCTTCATAACTAGAACCCGATTTTACAAACCTTAGATTTAAGGAAGGTAGTAATTTTATGAATACACTCTCAGAAATCTCAAATAATAACAAAATTTATGAAAACATTATAAGAAAGTACGTTGAAAAATATCTAAAATATATTTTCTAATTCACTGCGGTAAAATACGGGATGCAATTATTTTTTGCTAAGTTCCAATATTAAACACAAAACAAAAATGGCAAAAATCCATTCCAGCCCACTCCACCTTTTACGTCGAACGTATTCGGGCATAAATGAAAGCTGTGCTACATTTGCGTCTTTCCGATGCATGTGCAAATGTTTTTTAACTGTAGTACGGGCTTCCAACAAGCTATTTCTCCACCTCACCACGTCTTTTATAGGTGGGTTTACAGCGCTACAGCGCATCCATCCATCAGTCATCGAATCACATGACTTCCAGCCTATCAGGAGTCCAGAATTACTATCTGTTTGGCCATAGAAAGCTTTCCAGGCTTTACCATTTTACAGACGGATGGGTGAAATTACAGCCTTACAAATTATCCTACATGATTAGAAGACTGTGGAATTCATATTCATTCGTCTTTGGTATTCTTGTTTTGTTCGTCTATGGTGAGGTTTGTTATGGTATTCTGGTTTTATCTATAATGTTTCTTTGTTATTTGTTTACAAATGTTTGTTAACATGGCATAAATATGCTGTTGAAGTTTTTTAGCATCTTTTAATAAATTACATTCATGAGCATAAGTTTCATAATGATTACTATAGTACAATTTTGATCAAACCTTACACATTGCTGAATGTACACATTACTGAATGTGTGAGTTAGTGACACTGTTTCAACTATGCATGTTTCTGTATTATTGTAAATTGTTTGTCTAGAAAACAGACAAGCAGATTGCGGACGGACGAACGGCCTCGTCAGGTCATTGTAAATTCACCTTTATCTCTCTAGCCTCGCGCTGACAGTAAATATCTTCTACACGGCCCCTGTCAATATTAGCCCAAAATAATTTATTTTACTAGATATAATAGATTTGAATAGTACGTTTCATAAAATGTGTACATCACATCACCAGAAAGGACTATAATCGCACTAAAAATCAGCAATACGTAGACTTTTTTTTGCTGGCATGGCTATGGTGATTTTTGGAAATAAATTAGACGTTCGCGTATTGTGTACTCACAAAACTCGTGATTTATTTTCACACAACATGCTGGCTGTGATAGCAATTCCTTGCATCCATTTGTATGTGTATTTTTTGACGATTTTAGATACGGATGGCACAAAATGGTGTTTTCGTCTGGTGGAACATCAGGTAAATGCTGTAGTGGTACTGTCTATCAGTCATGTAGTGAACCGTCATAGAGTTGCATTATTTATGTGCCCTGTACATGACTTCTTCCTGCGTTTGCGTACAATCATTCTTATGTTTTTTTTTGCTTTTTTTTTTTTTTTTTGCAAATAAACAATGTCAAAGAATTATTTTTACAGTACTTTAGTTACTACCAAAGTTGTACAAAACAGTGAAATTAGTAAACACATATGCTTCTTACATTGGTGAATATGCTTGCTATTTATGAAGGAGACTATTCCCCATTCACTCTAATATTTGAGTTCTGAAGTAAACAAATAACGTAATATCATTGCACTTTGCTAGCTTCTAATTGGCTCAATTTGTGCGTCGTGCAGAAGTACTATTTCCAACTGACAAAAGTGTGTACAGTTGGCATCATAGGAAACAAAGCCATATATATTAAAACAATATTGCTTGAAAATTTTGTACGTGTTATCGACATAGGGAAGCAAAAATTACATAAAAACTTGATAAAAATATTGACATCATGTGCAATTACTGTAAATGTCAAAATTTAATAGTAATTGTCAAGTCATGAGTAACGATTGTATTCAAATATTCCGGTATTATCGTAACGAAAATTTGATACTACATGCAGAAAAAAAGTTGTCAACAAAATTAGTGATTAAACTTACTGTAAAGTCCTCCTCGATTATTTTGTACTTCGTTTTGGAAAAATTACTTTTTATAAATCCCCAAACAATCTGTTGATAATTCACAACACATATTGATTTTTTTTATATGAAAGATTGCTATGCTAGATTTTTATTCTTCCCTATAAACCTCACCACAGTTTGTTCAGTAATGAAGACATATATCCACGTTTCGAAAACCATGCAAGACGTTTTCACTGTTCACGTCCAGCATCACATAACCTAATCCGCAAGCGACGTAAATATAAACAGACACGACGACGGAACAAAATAGAACAAGGAACTTTGGTTCAGACCACCCATTACTTATCTATGGTTCGGACGAACTGGAACGGAAAATGGATGAACGAAAGCAAACATTCGCAGTAACCACAACATTGACGCGTTAACGTCCAAAAATACTTTGAAAAAATAAAACATTATATCTGATTGTGATATTTCTGACTTATTTTTACTGTGGTAATTATTACTGAACACTAAACTTTTGGTATGTTCAGAGTATCGTACATCTCTAAACTCTGGCAAGTGTACCAAGAAACTCGTACGTTTAACAGTGAGTCAGTCGTTAAATAACTCGTGAACCAACTGTACGGACTCGTTGTCAATTAACCACAATTATAGTAATAAACATATAGCGTTATAGATTGTGTTTGCAACGTCTGTATATTTTAGATATTTGTTAATGAAACTCTCTCATTAAGTGATGGAGTGGTAAATTTATATGTACACGACAGATGACAAAGATCTTTTATCTTATGCAAGATCACAGTGCATAGCGGTCAGCAGCCAATGAACATGTTTGTTTATAATTTTCTTTGTTTATCCTAAAACTCAACTAAGAGTGAACGGAGAATAGTGCATTAAAATTTGTTTTGCTGACAACACAAGATTGTAGCTGCCATTTAAACACATATTATTTTTTCTAAAGACTTCTATGTTAAATTGTTATTTTATTATATGTACCATCTAGTTTCTCTGGAACTCTGTTTTGTCAATTTTTGGTACAAGGGTCGGTCATATCTACCGAGGTTTACTTTTATTCGGAAGATGTCTTATCAATAGAAATTTATATTTTGAATATTACATATCTTATTTTCCAGCATAACATTGTGAAAATTGGAGCCCAACTATTTACACTTTGCAGAAAATATTCAATTTTAAAATATGATGATGGGGTGTAGGACAAATATGTCCCTATCAATTTACGAAGGTAGTGATTTTATGAACATGAAGAATGAAACAATTTGGTAAAATCTGTGGTTTAGTGTACTTTTACCAATAATTCAGTACTATATTTTTTAGCAGGTGCTTGTAACTTCTGCCTATAAAAATTCAACTCAGAAACTTTTTATGTTTTAAAAAACTAGAATTTAACGAAATTCATACTGTCTTCTGTATTGTGATTTATTTTTAATGTATTGTTGAAAACATTATAAAATATTACCTAGTCTTATTTTCATGGTTAATAATACTAAGTTCTAGACAATGTAGTGTAAGGAAGCCTCAAATTGTAGTTAAGTATATCAACATTTTTGTATAAATGTTCGGAGAATTTCTTAAAATGTATCTCTTGTTTTCGTATGTTTTACAACATTGGTGAAATGTATTTGCTTGAACCAAACAAATGGTGTTTTATTGTTAAAGAAGTACACTTGGCATTAGTATACGCTTGAAAGTGAACTGATAATGACTAGGGGAAGAGGATGGTTTCAGGTTGGATGTCTTGCAAGATGTTTTTCCGCCAAGGGAATGAGAGTATTGATTGACGTTTCCCGGGAAACGCCTTCACTGATACAGTGGATTCTCTATCCACTGTTTCTCATGGGATTGACAAAAAATTTCAATACATGAAGGTTTTTTTTTTTTTTTTTTTTTTTTTTTTTTTGCGGTTCCTGAAAGTATATTAGTAAAATCTGCGGTTTTGTGTATTTATAATTTCCTTGTTCTCAGAAAAATTTCTTTGCATTGTGATAATCCGCATTTACTCTATGTGGTGTCTCTCTCAGAATAATTTTAATTTTAGTTAATGTAACGTTTTCCTTCAATGTTCTTTAAAAATTTTATATTTGTGCCCGAATCTCACAGACACAATTGTACAAAACAAATGGCTGTGAATCTAGGGTGAGGAAATGATCTCACGCCAAGGCACACACTTTCTATCTCCCATACCTCACAATCCAAAAGGTAACGTTACAACTCACACTGGTACTGGGTAACATAGTCACTACCAAATACTTAAGTAAACTCATACAGACTTCAATCAAAAGGGGTGTTTATTAATGATAAATTACACAATGTTACGAAGTACAGCAAATGGCAATCCAAATTGCTTAGCGTTGACCAAATTTGTTTCACAACACAAAAATACATAGTACACTAAAAGGTTTAATGGGGCGTCGATCTCCTCACGGCCGAAACAGCACCACATATTGGAAACGAGACAGAAAATAAGTGAATAAACTAAACGCGAAAGCAGAGAAGAAATAAATAATCAAACAAAAGGCTTACTAGAATAAAGACGAGTAGGCACGGGTGCCACGTCGGCCACGAGAAGTTCTGCAGAACATAGCTGGACGGCGAGCGGAGGCAGAATGTCACGAGGTAACCAGAAACGGGACAGCTTGGAAGCGAGAAGGAGGGGGGAGAGGGGAAGGGAAGACACGAAGCCGGCCGAGGCCGCCCGAAGCTTGACGAACGTATGGTGGCGAGTGAGATGGGGGGGGGGGGATAACGAGTTCATTGGCGGGACTTGTAGGCGCACTATACAGTAGCATATATTATACCAGCATCATATTATATCACCAAGTCCATGGAAAACAAAATAAGGGTGAGCTAGCCCAGCTCAATCCCCCTGCCAAAATAATGCAATGGGACTCGCAGACCTCAGGCCATGCAGCTTGCTACATACGTGAAACTAATCAGATAAGTCTATCATCACGTAGACCTGGTTAACGCTTTCGAGAAGAAAGCACAGTAACGAGCCTCGACGCCAGATCGATGTTCACCACCAAAGTTCCAGAAGAGTTAACACCAGCTCATGCCGCAGTTATGTAGGAAGAGAAGCAGGTCCAGGCACATATAACAAAATAAAACTGATTAATATCAAAGCCACACAAGCTCAATGCCCCTGAAAATACTGCCAATGTGAAAATACAAGATTAAAACAACACCACATAATGACTATTAATGTTAGATTCAATAAATACATAAAATACACCTTGAAGCATCATACAATTTTAACAAAATATTTGCACACGAATCTTTTTTACACCATACAAAACCGCAAACTCTCACATAGCATACAACTATAAAAATAAAGTACAATATGAGCCAATCAGTATTTAAGTACAATGTAGATACAATGAATATAATCATGAATAATTAACGAAATCTCTTAAAATACTCGCTCAGTCTTGTGCTAAGGTGCACCTCAATAATATAATAAACGTAATAGAATGTAGATTGTACCCTCTGGAGGGACACAAACTAACACCACAAAACATAGATGACCGGTCGTAACTAAACAAAGACAGCACTTCCACAAATAAACACAGATTACGACACGTAACACAAAACACTACACCCACAAAACACACAAACAACACTCCACCTCACTACCTGAACACCCAGGATAACTGACACCTAGGATAACTACAGAGGGAAAGCGGATTTAGGGGGGCGGGCCCTGCCCCCTCACGGCCGATGACCTCTCCTGTGTGCTGACGCCAATCTCAATTACCCTGAGACACATCATCTTGCAAGGAATTAATCTTCCGGGCTGTCCACTGTGTGTTCCAAATGACTCGCGTGTGCTTTCCGAAAAATACGTCCAGTGTTCGGATCTGCCAAAAGCACTGTATTAGGACCAAGCAATTTAATTACATCAAAAGGACCAACAAAACCGGTGAGGAGTTTGCTGCCACGATCGTCAGGACGGGAAGGAAGGCAGAAGGATTTACAGTAGACTGACTGACCGACCTGATAATCTGAAGGAACATCTCCAACGTTATACCTGAAGACGCCCATGCTCGTCATACAGACGGGCCAACACATCAGCGGCTAGGTGCTCTCTAGCGGCATCTGACATAGGTCTAGGTCCTGGTCCCAATATGTCTGCTGAGAGTGATAAAGTGCAGTCAACGTACTGGTAGAAGTTTAAGACAAAAACTTTATATGTGGGCAATTCCCATGAGTTCTTTTGGGATAGAGGTCTTATAATTGTAAATACAAGAGTTAAATTAACTAGTGTACTGCTCCCCCCCCTGCATGTATAGCCCCACCCCTCAATTTCGAAGTTGTAAATTAGAGAAAAATTAATATTCTGTGTATAACCCTCCCATGCCTAAAAATAAATAATTTTAACGTAAGTAATACAAACACGCAGCAACAACCGGACACATCTTGTTTGTTGGCTTGGCCGCGGAGCGTAGCAGCGGACAAGTTTATCAGTAGTTGAGCGTGAGCCCGGGCAGATGGCTAGAAGCATGCAGGAGGATGAGACCAGAGCAGGCTGGTGTGTGTGCAGGCGGGAGGGTGGGAGGGTCATCGAATCACACGACTTCCAGCCAATCAGGGATCCAGAATTACTCTCTGTTTAGGCCTTGTTGCCACCATTAGGTACGTTAGTGTGCCCACCGCTGGACGGTATGGGTAGTTTTCCATTTCTCTCCCTGATTCGGAACTCTCCTGCGAGTTGCTTGAGATGAGTGTTGACACGGCCTTGCAGTTTTCCATGCCAAACCTTTGCAAGATCTTACTGGTGTAGTTCTTTTGATCTACTTTGATTGATTCGTTATCTTGGCTAGTTATTTCCAGTCCGAGGAAATAGCACAACTCCTATGACTCACTTTAAATTGAGTTTTTAGTGCTTCCAAGAATGTGTGTAGTTCTTTTTTGCTGGTTGATGCAATGAGACCGTCGTCGACATACAGTGCTATAATTAGTTGGTCTTCACCTATTTGCCGTGTAAACAGACATGGATCGGCATTGCAGGGGGTGAAGTGTAGCATTTTCAGGAAATCGACGAATCTCTTGTAACAACATCGAGCTGATTGCTTCAGGCCGTTCAGGCTCTTCTTAAGTTTGCAGACTTGACTTGTACCGTTGTTGTACCCTACGGGTTGTTCAATGTAGATCTCTTAGTTTTCATATAGATCTCCATAGAGAAATGCAGTGGATATGTCAAATTGTGCGAGTGACATCCTTTTGCTTGCTGCGACACTTAGAATGGTTCTTATCGTGCTCATCTTTGCGACGGGACTAAAATTCTCGTTGTATTCTATTCCTTTCACTTGTGAGAATCCCTTGACGACTAGTCTTGCCTTGTATCGTTCGATGGTTCCGTCTGGATATTCCTTGATCTTGTGTGTCCATTTGCATGGCAGCGCTCTCTTATTTTTAGGCAGATTCTGGAGTGTCCACGTCTTGTTCTCCATTAATGCCTTCATTTCTTTGTCCATGGCTAGCTGCCAATCCTTGGAGTGCTCTGACCCTATGGCTTCCTGATAGGTTCCTGGAGTTTCGGGATTTTCTGTCAAAATGAATGAGGCACTCTCTTCATATCGCCCAGTTGGTCTTATTTTATCCCTGTCTCTTAGGGTCATTTTTTTGGTTTTTGATGGTTTCTGAGTCATCGAACCCTAGAAATCTTTCAGATTGCTTGTCTCTTCTTGGGGTTCTTCAGGGGTGCCTTGTTCGGAGTTTCCTTCGTCTCTCAGCCCGATTCCTATGTCTGAAGGTTGTTGTGATTGGGATTCCTCGCACTCGTGGGGAAGGGATACTTCCTGTTCTGTTTCTAATGTCTTCTCGTTAAAGACTGCATCTCTTGACCTTACAATTCGTTTTTCTTTGTTCCGTATCCTGTAGCCACCGAAGTCGTACCCGACCAGGATCCCTTTGATGACTTTTTTGTCCATTTTCCACCTTCTCTGTTTGGGTATATGGACATAGCACTCGCTCCCTATTATCTTGAGATGCTTGATGCTTCCTTTCTTCCCGAACCATAGTTAAAATGGGGTCTTATCTTCGATGGTGGTTGGAACCGTTCTATTTAGAATATAGACTGCTGCATTAGTCAGCTCGGCCCATAGTGCTTGCGGTAGACTGCCGTGGGCATGTAGCATTGCTCGGGCGGCTTCTACAACTACTCTGGTGTCTCTTTCGATGTACCCGTTCATCTCGCTACAGTAGGGTATTTTGAGGATTTGCTGGATACCTTGATTACCCAGTGTTCTCTTCATCTTTGAGTTATTGAACTCTCCGCCGTTGTCACTGAGGAGTGAGCGTACTTTGTGACCGGAACGCTCACACTCCTTTAACATTAGGATGAGCTTCTCGTGGACCTCTGATTTTTCCCTAATAAAGTATATGAAGCGGAATCTCGTGAAGTCATCTTTGAACAATACATAGTAGCGGAAACCTGAGTATGACGCCTCAAATGGGCCGCACACATCTGCGTGAATAACTTCACCAGGTGTTGTGACTGTTTCCCTCTTACCGAACTTGAGTCTATGCGCTTTGCCATAAACACAGCCCTCGCAAACTTCGGAATCTACTTTGACTTTTATTCCTAGTTCTCGTTCGATAAACACTTTCACGTGTTTTTTGTTTTGGTGCGCCAAGCATTCATGATAGAGCTGAAGTGTGTTTTTGTTACCTGATACGGAGTTTACATTGTTGATGCTGGATAGATGTAATTGGTACAGTCCGCCATTGCGTGATCTGGACCCGGTCAGTATGTCCCTGTTGTTAATTTGGAAACGACATTTCTCTGCTGTGGAGATGAACTTACTATCGGGATTCTTGTCCTGTGCTGACAGAACAGAGAATAAATTTTTCCTCATTTCTGGTACGTACCAGACGTTAGAAAAGGTCAGTTCTCTCTGTGTGCCATTGACACGGGTGTTGATAATGACGTCGCCCATCCATATGGCTGGTACACTTGTGCCGTTTGCTGTAGTCACATTGTGGGGATAATCGAATGCTTTAACGAACTTGAAAAGGGATCTATTGTTGCAGACATGGTTCGTTGCACCATTGTCCACAAACCAATTCTCATCATCGTGTCTTGCGGAGAATATCTCATTATTGGTTGCGTACAGTGTCATCTTATTGACGGAGGTATCCTGTGGCTTATTTTTAGGTGGCCGGCCATCCTTTCTCCACTTGATACAATTCTTAACAATGTGACCTTCCTTATGACAGTAATGACATTTTACCTTGGATCTGAATTTACTCTTGGACACAACTAGGGCCTCTTGTGAATCTTAGCATTTAGCCTGGGGAACATTGCTTGCCAATTCTCTCTCATGAGTACAGAGCTGACTGGTTAAATTCTCAACCGTCCGCTCACTTTTGGGCAGTAAAAGCCAGCTTGATTTGAAAGAGAAGTATTCTGGGGGTAATGTCTCCAGAATTTTACAAATAAGTAAGATATCTGCCAAGGTTTTCACTTCTGCGCTTTCCGACTATTGAATTTTAAGGTTGTTCCAAATGTTTTTAATCTTTGACAGATGGCCAGCCATGTCATCGTTAGAACTCAACTTGTAAGTAAAGAATTGCCTGCACAAGCTAAAGGCCTTGTCTTCAGTGACGCCCTCGTATAGTCTATGCAGCTCTTGCCATACGTCCTTTGAGGAATTGAACCTCATAACCTGCGTCAGCGTTTCCTCTGTCATGTTGCTTGTTAAAATTAACAAAGCCCTTGTATCTGCATTTCGGTAATATTCTAGTTTATTAACATGAGTTGTTACCTGTTGGACTGAAGCTGTCTGATCAGGTGGAATGGGCTTGTTCAGCTTGCCTGTGACAACATCCTCGCCTCCGGGAATAATTCTGAGTAGGATAAGTACTTTGTACTTCCACGTGGCCCTGTTATTCTTTCCTTCGAGGTTGCCAATGTTCACTTTCAGATCCATTTCAAAAATATTTTGACTAACGAATTGATGAAAGAACTGGTACAGGCTAACACGTGTATGCTAATAAAAATTTGAAACTGTTACATATGTTCCTCGGGGTCTGGGCCCATAACCTTTTAAGATATGTGGAATGAACTTACGTATTGTTTCACAGCACACTTTAATTAAACTCATGAATAATGTTCATAATAGCTTGGCCATTACACAACAAAACATAGACAGTTTGATATTTTCCATGGAGCAATACAAACATATGACACAATATAAAAATAAGTGCAGTGATTGTACACTAGGTGTAAAGTGTGCGATTTCAATGTTTCAACAGTTCGAAGGTAGCAGGGGCATTGCATAGCCCAAACGGCATGACTTTAAACTGCCAAGTTTCTTTCCCTTGCACAGAGAAGGCTGTCTTCTCCCTGTCCTCTTGGGCCACCTCACATTGCCAATAGCCATTCTTCATGTCAAGTGTAGAGAACCATTGTGACCCTGTCAAGCTGTACAGTGTGTCATCAATCCGGGGGAGGGGGTAACAGTCCTTTTTGGTCGCATCATTCAGCTGGCGGTAATCCACGCAAAATCTTGTGGAGCCATCTTTCTTCTTAACCAGCACAACAGGTGACGACCAAGGGCTGACCGACGGCTCGATCACATCCAAGTCCTTCATTTTCTTCAAGATGCCATCCACAGTCTCTTGTGCAACCAGAGGTAATCGTCTTGGGGGTTGCTTGATTGGCCTAGCTTCTCCTGTATCAATGTGATGATGTGCTGCGGATGTTCTGCCAAGGTCAAGTGGCCCCCATGAAAAAGTTCTCTTGTTTTTCTTCAGAAGTTCTGCCACAACTTTTTCCTGTCTCCAGTTCAGGTTTTCTCCCATTCTAGTCAGTAGTTCCATGAGTGGTTCTGGCATAGGTCCATTAAGGTCGCCCGACTTCATGGCCTCTTTGTCGGTTGTAGTTTTTGGGAGACTTGTTTGCACACACCTATTATGGCACCCTCCTCAAGTTGGATTGGCCTGTTCGACAAGTTAACCATTCGAACAGGTAAATTTCCAGAACTCGGCGAAACCAATGTTCTTGCTACCACCACTTCAACAGGTAAGCTGCCTCCTCTTCTCATATGTTCGACCAGAGCTACACGCCGCACAAAATTGCCTAGACACCGTGCAGGGATGACAATCTCACTGGATGCTGGCAAAACAGTTGTCTCACAACAGACCACTTGGCATCTGGTTCGCGAGGACAGTTCGCTTCGTAGCATTTTTACCAGTTCTCCGTTACCAGTCCTTAGTACTTTCGACAGAGTATCTATACAGCACTCTAACTTGCGCAACACATCCAGGCCCAATAAACATTCATCTTCAATGTCGGCCATGTACACTTCGTGCTCAATGCAGAGGTAACCCAACTTCAACTGTACCTTTTTCTTCCCCTTCACTGGTGTGGTCTCGCCTGTCTGTAATTAAGGCCCGTGACGGCTGGGGATAAGGCCCCAAGATGTCCGGTCTGAAAACAGTAATGGTTGCTCCAGTGTCCAAAACCATGCGGCATGAAACGTGATCCAGACTGCCCTCCACTAGGATCGCATCAAAATCTTGTTTCACTGAGCGTACTTGAAGAAATGCTGGGGCCTAAACTACTGCAGCCACCAACCTTCCCCTCGTTAGACCGGTGCTTACATGTTTCCCGACGGCTGGCCAGATCGGGCATATTCATCCTGCTTTTGGTTTCTGTTTTTCTGTAGCCATCATGGACACTGGGCTCTGAGGTGTCCGGGCTCTCCACATTCCCAACAGCTTGGTCGCCCCTGTTGTCGAGGGCGGGGTATAATCGGAGTGAATTTGTACTTAATTTCATTCATTGTGGCTTCCACTCTCTTTAGGATGTTCTCTAAACTGTTGTCTCTCTCGTCGCCCGACAGTGCAACTGCCCGCACAGAACGCCGAGTTTATGGCCATCTTGCAGATTCAACCTCCAGTGCTCTGGCCAGGGCATCCTGCATAGTCCTTGGGGCAGCCAGGCGCACTGCTTGGCGCAACTCTACATCGGCAATGGCATAGACAAAGAAGCCAACTGCTACTATATCTCGTGCCTGTTCTGGACATCCCTCGAGCGACAAATGGGCGAGTCGCACAATGTCTTACCACAATTCTTGCAGTGACTCTCCTGGTCTCTGGGTGCGGCTTCTTAGTTGGGCATAGTGGGCATGTCGTAAGTACTTGTCTCCGAAGTGCAGCTCCAGGGCAGTAACTAATGTTGAGTATTCCAGGCGTTGTTGTTCTGGAAGCGACTGGAGTATACTGAGGGCAGGACCCCTCAGCACAGCTGCAAGATAGTAGGCACGTTGTTGGTCGGACCAACCATTTATGGTTGCCACAATCTCGAACTGGTTTTGGTACTCTCACCATGGATTCTGGCCATCGTAAGGAGCAGACTTGACAGAAAGCCCTTTTCCAATGTTTGATGCAGGCACACTAGATACAGAAACTTGTTGCAGCCCAATTTCTGCCTGGTTATGAATCACACTACAGCCTGGTTCAAACTTCGTGGTCTTCTCTTCACTACCTTCAGGTATTGATTCAGCAATGATCTTGTCTTCTCTGGTAACAAGATGACCACCTTCTTTACCATGGAGAAGTGCTTGACAATTATTCTTCAGCTCATCCAATAGTTGCTGCAAGCTATTTTTTACATACTCCATCTCTTCCCTTATGCTGCCTACCTTCTGGTTTACAGCATATATTTCCTGGTACACCATTTCTTTTACACTATGTACTTGCTTATTTATGTTTTCATTTACACTATCTTTTACACTGTCTATTTTCTTGTCTACTCTATCTATTTTCTTATCTACATTTTGATTTACATTATGAACATTTGCATTTACTGAATTTATTTGGCCACTTAATTGTCCACTCATTCCCTCAGTGAGGGCCTATAGTGCTTCTATTTCCGCAGACATGCTTCTTGTAATCATTAACATTCACAATTAAAATTTAAACATAACATTTATAAAGTGGCTCAATTTAATTTAGTAGTAATTGTTTGCAATGATTTAATTTGCAGAATTAATTATTGAATTTACTTTATGCCTCTATCCCACTTCTGACACCAGTGTTACAAGTTTAAGACAAAAACTTTATATGTGGGCAATTCCCATGAGTTCTTTTGGGATAGAGGTCTTATAATTATAAATAAAAGAGTTAAATTAAGTGCCGGATTTAATAGCTCACAAAGCTATGAAATACACAAAACAGCAATCAACTATAACTTTCACAACACAATTAGTTATGCACACAATTACTCCTGTGTCACAGATACGTAAATTAGCTTGGACAATTAAAGCACAAAAAAATGTCTACCCTCAATTAAACACTACAAATCACAATAAAATTCAGTCATATATCCGATCAACAGTCTTTCAAATAGTGATAGTGTACAACATTAATAGTCCGCAGTGGGGATGAATAGTCGTGTGCTGCGCAGCACCCCGAGTGCACTGCTGTCTTCACTCTTGAGGTCTTCGGTTCGACTCCCATCGCGCACCTCCTCTCCGCTTGTCAGCCCGCCACAGCAGTCCTCTTGGTTCACCCAACACTGCTCCGAAGGTAAGCCGCCTGCTGCCTCACAGTAGACTCTGACGTCACCAAGATGTCTTCACCAGTCTATCTCTACAAGCATAGCACCTTCCTCTAGCATGACCAATAGCGAATTCTCCCAAATGTGCCGATTCTGCACCTTTATACTCCTCGAAACAGTCGGGGAATAACCGCACTACAGGGGTCTAAAAATAGACATTTCATCATGTTTCGGACGTGATTTGAGTCTCATAGGCGGCTTCGCAGGGTAAAAGTGCAGTTGGGACAGGTATCTATGACGTAGCTTTGGCGTGACTTCCATCACGTTGCCACCCGGCTCGTGAATCATGGGCCAGTCCACAAAGTGTTACGAAATAGCCGCAGACCACCGGCCTCGAGGTACATGGCTCGCAACAGTATATTTCAAGTTTCGGTTAAAGTACTCTATTTCCACAAGGGAAATACGGACTAGAGGTATATCGTGACATGCCCCATCTTAAGCTTATGTCACGAAACTGGACTGACACATAGTACGATGCATTGTCTGTGACGAGATTGACCGGAGGTCCAAACACTGACCACACCCGGTCAGACAACATCCTCGTACTCTCACTGCTCTTCAAAGACCTTAACACTATCGAGATGACAAAACGGGAGAAAACATCCAACAGTATCAGAATGTAAATGTTACCTTTAGTAGATCGAACCAAAGGCCCAAATACATCACAATGCAACACCTCTCAGCTTTAAGAAACCACAGCCACAGTGTACAACCCAACTCTAGAATTTCGCACAGGTTTAGCGCAGGTACAGTTCACACCACCGGACTTATTGGCGCACATCTTTATTCACAGTAGGCCAATAGAAACGTCCACACAATTTCTTAAGGGTATCTTGGCGGGCCAAATTACCTTCAAAAGGAGAAACTTGATAATAAGAGAGTAATTCAGTCCTACAGCGTTCTGAAACCATTAGATGTTTGACACTCCCTCGGCATCCCACGTAGTACAGAAGCCCATCCTGGACAACATATGGAACTTGATCTCTGCGTTGGGTTGTGGCGACCTGATCACAACAGACCGGATCATTGGTCTGAGCTTCCTGAAGTCTCATGTAAAAACCCTGGCTGGTAGTAAAGGCGGCGCTTAAGGTGCCGTAGGATGTAGAACAACGTAAGTGTTGGGGTCATACATGCACGACAACGCATCTGCAGCGGCATTATCTGACCCTGGTACATGTTGGATAACGAAGCGGAATCGCATCAGGCGATAAGCCCATCGACCTAGTTTTCCAAAATCGTTAGAATGTCGCAACAACCACGAAACTGCCTGGTTGTCGGTACATAGATCGAATTTAACATCGCTCCAGGAGAAGTCAAATTTAGCCATCCCCCAGAAACACGCCAAGGCCACCTTTTCAAAGGAACTCAACAGACGTTCACTGTCGGACAACGTATGGCTGGCAAAACCTATTGGACACAACGTGCCATCCCGCTACCGGCTCAGCGCTGCACCAAGCGCTACAATAGACACATCCACGTAAGCGCGAACCTAAGATCAAAATCAGCCATTTACAAGGACGGGGCATTAGCCAAGGCTGTCTTCAGTGTAACAAAACTGAGCTCCTGTTCTTCTCCCTACTCAAAAGCTACGTTCTTACGCTTCAAAAAATTTAACGGATCAGCAAGCTTCGAAAAATGAGGGATAAATCAGTAATAATATCCCAACAGGCCCAGAAAACACGAGATGCTACGAACACTCTTCGGGCGCGGGAACTCAACAACAGGTCGGACTCGCTCAGGGTTCTTAATTAAGTGCCCTTCGGACATAATATATCCCAAGAAATTCACTGATGTTGCAGCCCATATAACCTTTCCAGGGTTGACGGTAAGGCCAGCAGAGCGCAACCGAGCCAAAACCAGGCGCAAGTGGCCCAAGTGCTCCTCGAAACTACCGCTGTACACGATGATGTCAATGTAGTTGTTGACATATTTGAACTTAAAGTCTGACAGCACGTGGTCAAGGACATGTGACAAAACCTGTGTCCCAAACTTGGCACTCATGGGAATACGATTAAATTCAAAATGCCCCCATGGCGTTTGAAAGGCGGTATACTTCCGACAATCAGTGTGCAGAAGACACTGGTGGAAACTAGCATTAAGATCTATCACAGAATACACACTAGACTTCTCGAGGTGCTGAAGAGCGGCATCCACAGTAGGAGCTGGAACAGGGTCAAGAAAAATTTTATCAATGACCTTAGACATATCGGTAACCAACCGATGTGGACCGTCTTTCTTTTTCACCAAAAAGGCGGGACTAGCGTAATCCGAAGTTGAGGGCGAAATTACCCCTTCACTAAGCGATTTGTCCACAATTTGGCACATGATGGCCAACTTAGGAGGATTGTAGGAATAAAACGGGACTCTAACCGGCACATCATCGGTTACAGTAAATTTGTAGGGTAAAACATCACACCTACCGATGCACGTAGTAAGAACAACTGAAAATTCACTCAACAAATCCTCCAAAGCTATATCCCAAGAGGGACCAGGCCCGGCAACACATCCAAACATGGCAGAGGTAGACGTCTTAAACTTACGCAAAGGACAGATGACCTTGGGGGCAAATTTGAACACCAGACGTTGAGCAAGCACATCAACCACCGCACGAGTGTTGTAGAGGAAGTAGACACCCAACACTGTATCTGCAACCAGATTTTGAACGATCCAGAAACGGTACGTCCAAGAGAATCTATTGACCTTGAAGTGCAACAAGATGGATTGGGGGCACTTAACAACATGTCCGTTAGCCACAGTCCGTTAGCCACACACAGCTCCAGTGTGGATAATTCATCAATCCTGGTACTCCAAATGAGGATCACGTGCCAACAGGAACTCCCACAACTGTTCCCGCACAAAACAATGTGAGATTCCAGTATCTATTAAAGCGGCACAAATAATTCCATACAGTGACACTGTCACGAAGCAATCAACGTGCATCACTTGAGAAGCCAAACGCTGCGTGTTCTTGACGCGCAAAGGGGCGGCGGACTTTAGTTTCCCTGACACTGAGCTTTAAAGTGCCCTTGCCTACTACAGCGGAAACATGCCCTTAATCTACGTCCCACTTCCGGGAGCGTGCAATTCCAGGCGACGTGTCCGCGCGAACGTGTGGCGTCGGAGAGGACGTTGACAAGCATTCCCCGAAGGTGGAGTTCTGGAAGGTCTTCTTCTCCCCACGGAACATCGGCTTAGGTGGGCACGGCTCCCCCACAATCAGAGTCAGCTTTTCCCCCAACGAACTGTCAACTTCTGGGTTAGCTGGAGACTAGGACGTGGACTAACAACCCCGGTATCGTGGGTTGATGGGGGTGGGTTGGTTGCTGTTTTCCCTTCAACTATTTTTGCTGCTGGCCCGGAAGAGCTGCAGGAGTTAAGCCACACAGTGGAGCATAGCTGCCAATCTCAAGGATTCAGAAATAGTACAATTTTCTAAATGAGTAAAATTGTACGTAAACAAGTCGCTGCATTTCACGTGTTGTGTATATGTAAATACCATCGAACTAAAACACTTTGGCTATTTTTTAAATAAAATATTACACCATTAACATGTCAATATGTTGTATGCAAAATAAATTTAGAACATGCTGAATAATTAATACAATAAGCTAAAATTTTGTCTACTGTTCATATGTTGTGTTCATGGCTAAAACTGCATAGGGCCATTATAAAGAAAAGAAACTTAACATGGAAATTACCTAACATATTTTACAGCAGGCTTACTTTGTTGTACCATCATAAATACTCTTATATTTTTAATATTCATACAAATCTACACCAACCTAGTATATTTACGTTTGGTTTCTGCAAGTTTACAAACTTTACCGATTTTAATACATCAATAGATAGGCCCCCTACATTACAATTTCTGGTAACGCTGTTTTTAAATTCTCTTTCACAGTTCCATAAATGCACGAAAAATTCTTAACGGTTTTGCAACTGTATAAAAACAACATTGTAAAACCTGCAAAGTTGTATTTCCCAGATATGAAAGTTGCAATATTCCAACATTTTACGACTATTAAATATGCGACGTTGATACAATTACCGGCACTAAAATATGCAGCCACAATAACAAAATGATACATTTAACCTTGCCTAAAACCTTGTTTGAAAACACTACGCAACTACGATGTGCGCGTCAATATTTGCTGGAAAAATAAGAATTAAACGATAGTTTCTTTTAGTTCACAAGACTTGATGTGTGTTCTTCAGCAATTACTACACAGAAACAGTAAATTGGAAAGCCACTTCAAATTATAACAGTTTCGTGACTTTTGTTTGCACGAGTCACGACTGCCATTTAGCCAGGAAGACCACTGCAACCAATCGGGCGTGTTCAACAAAGTTCGGGTTACGTTCATACGGTGTGTGAATAATACGGTACTCTGTAGTGAATAATATAGTACAATGGCTATAAATAAAGCACGATAGTTCCCAAAACTACGATATTACAGTTTTTTTTATTATATACGACACTGTAAGTCAGATGCCGCGTCACATAATTGGCGCACG
The DNA here is from genome assembly GCA_003012365.1 of Medauroidea extradentata. Lineage (NCBI taxonomy): Eukaryota > Metazoa > Arthropoda > Insecta > Phasmatodea > Phasmatidae > Medauroidea > Medauroidea extradentata. The sequence continues at coordinate 26,811 of PNEQ01031866.1, forward strand.
CGAACAGGGACATAACATCATATCACCACACAGATGCAGCTGCATTACACTACGAAGAACTACAAAGTACATGTTCGGTACCGAAATTATGGGATTTCAGTACCAGATTTTTTTATGAATTAACCAAATGGGAAAAAAATTAGAAAGCGTGAAAATCGTACAATAATTCACATGAATCGTATAACCGTACAATAGGGCACAAAATCATACAATGTACGGGAAAATAAGAGTTGGTAGTTATGCTGGAGGTCTCGGTGCAGGAGGTCGCAGCGTAGGCCTAGTTTTGGTCTCGCCGGACAAGGTAAAACAGGAACGGCAGTAGCAGGAACACTCTGGGGAGAAGGATTCCCGGGAGAAAAGGTGTGGGTTTTGACGTGTGATGCTGCAGTGGGGCGTGAGGGTGACGGGACTGATTTGGGAGGGGTTTGAGGAGCAGTGGCACCTCCAGTGACCTGATGAGCAGGACAATACCCTCCACATTCTCTTCGACATTCAGCTGCAGCGATGTCCTTCTGTGCTGTGTAGATTCCTGTATAGGGGTTTGGTGTGGCCAGAACTTCCGTGACCAACTCCGCTAGCTTGGCACGAGCGTCCTGCCTTTTGCCTGCCTTATACTTGGGCATACCTTGGAATAGTTAAGAGATGTTACCTGAAAGGAGAGCAGGTGTCCAGAGTAATTGCGTCAGCAAACTACAGGGCTCTGAAAGGCCAACAGGATAAGCAAAAGGATATGACTCGTGAGTCCAGATGACGTGTCTCACATTGAGGAACTATTGAGTCCAAAGCAAGGCAACTATCCCAGCCGCTGTTTCCCGCACAGAACTTGGGCTCCCCAATGCAAACCACGATATCTGGTTTCTGGCTATGCGCGGGTGGCGGATGCCGGTGTGGCGAACCTCCTTTCTGAGAGACCTGTCCAGTGTAGTGCTGTCCCACCGCTGACGAGAAGCTGCGGACAGGGTAGATAGATGGGGCGACAGTCTCCCAGAACAAGAGTTAGCTTCTGGTCTCTGAGTTTACTTACTTTACAGACCCAAATTGAAGCATACTCAAAGAGAATTGAATTGGGAGTGGGTATAAGAAAGGAGCAGGGAGCGGAGAGCTAAAGCAGACAAAAGAGGAGGTCCGTTTTAACCGTGTTTTATTGCTCAGAAAGAACAATAAAACCACCCTGTGCCAAGTCGTTATGCCGGGAAGTGGTGGAAAGCAGCAATAGAAAAGCACTAGTGCCCGTGGGGACGTCAACGCTGTTGACGTAGGCTCGCCTTGACGTCTAGCTGGCTCATGTGGTGGCTGATTCAGTCTTTCTCTCATGCGACGGGTGACTTCTCGCGGACGCGTTCCATCGAAGTGCAGCGGACGCTGGAACCCTCTTCTTCCCGACGAGAGAAAGTTGTAAGAAAAACTAGCAGAATAAGCTTGGCAGAGAAATCTGCCAGGATTTTGAGTGTTAAGTCTCGGCCGGCGCAGCGTGGCGCTAGATGACTGGAACTCTGCTTGAGTGCAGGAATACTGCCGGTCTCGATGACTCAGGAACACTGTCTGTCTTGGCCAAAAATTGCATCTTTTATATGTGCACTGTTGGGCGTGGAAATGATAGGTGAGCTCTTGATTGGCCGGCCGTCATGGAGGCAGGAGTGCGCAGGTTCGATGTATGCCTGAGGCGGCTGGCAGCAGGGGTTGCTTGTAGGGGTGGTAACCCTCCCTTCTTAGCTCAGCTGCGTGTGCTGCAGGTAGCGTGTATCCAGGTGGCGTGCCGCTTATTCAACAATGCCATCCTATCTGCCTCAGACAAGGACGTGTAAGGACTAGCGGAGGATAGGGATACGGAAAATATTAAGGGTGCTGCCTAGTGCGGAACGCATGGAACATGTGCTGGATGGCAGGGAGAGATGGGACAAGCTGTGGGAGGAGAAGGGAACTGATGTAAGGCAAGGCGGAGGCTGGGAACCACAAAACGATGTTGCACAGCATGCGTCAAAGTTTGTTCCAGCCGAAGCTGTTAAAAAATGATAAATTGAACTTCTTGCATTTAGCATGATTTTTTTTTAATTTTAGAAAAATACATTTTTATATTTTTAACAGGTCCTTAGAATAATGTCAGATCACTGTTAGATCCAGGTTCTACTTAATTTGTTTTCTAACCAGCGACAAACATTAACTTCAATCAAAATACATATTTAACAAATTTTTAGCACAACTTTTTAGGGGTAAAAATTAGTCATTCAATCCTCACAACGATGTAATGACACAATTCTTGGGACCCGTTGACTGTCACTAGATTGAAGTTCTAATGTATACAAATACAAAACTAAATAAACATATCCCGTAAAATACACATCTGAATTCTACCATTATGTATGTACAACACTGCCCCATTACGTTCACATTGTTTACATGAACTATAGAGCAAACTCAAGAAAACTTACTTAACCACCCGTGTATATTAACATTTGTTGCAGCTTGATTTTGAATAATAAAACTGTATACTTAGAACTTTATTTGTAGTTCCTTTTCCTTCAGCCACAAATACATCCAGATATTATTAAAATATACAGTATTACACAAGATAACACTGCTACTGAAAGTTTAAGAAAGATATCACAGCTCATGTCAACTGCACATACATAGGTTACAAAGGTCATGTGAACAATTTACAGTGTTTTAACTTTCAGACATTAGACATATGTACACAGTCATGAACACAGAAATCACTCTAAAACTAGTTGAGATGTGGAATGTATGAAAATTGGTTGACAGTGGCATACACATGTTCACAGTGAATTAAGGTATTTACTGTACAAGTAGGTACTCCCGCAACCCACTCAAGAATTGGCACCATTCAACTCTAAGTGATTACTCGCTACATACAAATAATTCCCTCTACTCAGTTTCTTAAAACACTCTTTGGCATAATGAAACTACTAAAGTAATCTTCCTAAGAAAATATCTATCTAAAAATTTTCCTTTAAATAATTTTGTGCCATTTATATTTACACATGGGTAACTTAATATTTTAATAAGTTTTCCTGGTTAATAAGCACATATGTCTTAACAGTTAACTGTAATAACATAAGAAGCACACAAAAAAACTGGAAATTACAATTTAATTAATAACAAATCATCACTACATTTCTTTATTGCTATGACTAGTTTCTTGCATCCAAACAGTTTTACCTGCTGAGAAGTTCTCCATGTGTGATGTGCATCATATTTTTGTGGCTGATCCATGAGAAGAAACTTACATATAATTACTTAATTTCATGTGAAATGAGATAGAAGTAACAGTGAACTACACATTAAATTTGGTTAATGATGATGCACCATTTATTATTATATTGTGCAATAAAGATGAAACCTGAAACTTCGATCCTGTCCCATTTTACTTGAACGTATGAACACGTTTGACTGATGCACAATAATATTTACAGCTACATGAACTGCAAAAACAACTATCTATTTCATCAACAATAAATAGGTGTGAACAATCAACAATATGAATGTTTTTTTTTTTTTTTTTTTTTTGGAAAATACTGCTACTTACATGTGAATTGCACTAGTACGAAGTACAGTAGAACCTCTAATTTATGAGGCGTTGTAACATTGCAGGGTTCCACTTATATATTATTTTCTTTTGCTTTAAATTACATTTTTTGTATTTTTATTTAACAATAACAGCTGAAGGTAACTGTTCTTATGGAGAAACGTTTGTGGTATTTTATTGTATAATTATTTAATTTCAAGTTAGGGTATAATGATAATAGCTATGGCCAGAGGGCCAGGTGGAGGAGGCACAGCTTTGTCCTTGTTATGCTCCGTGCCAGTTTTTTATGCCCATATTTGGCTATGGTTAGGTGATGTGTGCTCGCCCTTGAGTTTTCAGTTTTTGTGCCCATACATGGTATTGTTTTGTGGCCCGTTTTATGTTAGTTGTGTTGGGTGTAGCACACAGACAGGGGAAATACCGGTGTCACATGCTCGGAGCCAGCCAATCGTGGCGAAGTGCACCGTGACCTTGATACTTTTTCCTGCAAGCCTGCCTCCATCTTCGGGTAAGAGAAAAAGTCGCGACTCCGATGAAGACGGACGTCCGTGGGGCTGTGGCCCAAAATACTATAGAAATGTGAGTAAGCGTGAAAATGTAACGTGCGCGAGAGGCACTCGTGGCCGGAACTCTCTATTTTTAATAATGTGTTAAATTGCTTTCGGATAAAATTATATTATACTAAATTTTTCTCTCTCGCGTATGTGGCCGTAGGGTACGGGGCGGTTTTTAACCCCCCAAACAATTTATTGTAATAATTGTACCAATGTGGTTTCTCGGACTTTCTTAAATTCTATGTCGTAACCAGCTTCAGTATTTGTTACGGAGACGTTTCCTCGTAAGAGCGATTACTGAAAGCAAGCAGTTGTGTCGTGTTAGAAAATGTACATTCATGAAATGCGACGTTCAATAAAACTTAAATTCAGACCATTCTTTTCAAGTTTTTCCGTTTCAAGCCTTTCTAAGTCACCTGTTTTGGAGAAAAGGTCATAATTTCGAGACTGAGCAACGGGAAATGGTCGTGTTACGTAGTAGCGGTGGGATTCCAGCTGCTGCTGACTATTTCTATGTCAACAACCCAAACTAAACTCTGCGGAACTTGTCTACCGACTCGCTTGTGATTTGTTCGCGTTTTGCAACGGCCTGGGAGATCTGTACTGCACCAGCATCACTGTGCGTGGAATGGCCTAGCGAATTCATATCAGCATTTGTTAATGTGTCGCCCCCCCTTTTTCCAAAAAAAGTATTGAAAAGTCTTTTCCCTTATTAAGTACGCTTCAATACCCTGTATCATTAATAGGAGTGTGCGAATAATCAAAAATTACAAATAGGGTGTGCGAATAATCAAAAATTTCAAACATTATTTAAATAGTAAATATGTACTATTCGAATTTGAAAAACAAATACCCAATTCTACAATTTTGAAGCATTCGAGCAATTTTGAATAGTTAATGTTAAACAATTTCTTAAAATACAGTGGAACCCCTGAATTACACTTCTCAAAGGACCAGTAAAAAATGGTGTAAAATGCAGGAAAGTGTAATCTGAGGGAAGGTTATAATGCAAAATCATTAAATGGGGCCAAATACAAACAGTGTAAATGGCGGGAAAGTGTAGAATCAGGAGGTGTAATTCAGGGGTTCCACTGTAAATTGAATGGATAAAAACTCTATTTCTACCTACAAGCATATCGTAATTTAAAGGATTTTACTGTTTTCACGACAATTTAAAGAATAAAATAAATATAAGGAAAAGAACTGACATTCACGGATATGAATATTTTCAGCACAAATATTTATATATTCACGTGTGGCGTTACATTCGTGGCCACAGATATACCTGCGCAGATACTCATTTGTCATGTATACTTTGCACTCGAAGCATAGCGATATGCACTAACTTAACACGTCAATATGATACAAGATGGCGGAAGTGGTGTAGATAGCGTAGCATTAAGTAAAGAAACAAAAAAATGTTGATCCTTACAGACGTCGCAAAGAGTGGTAACACAAATTAAAATGGCCAGAATGTTAGTAAATATCATTTTCAGCCTTTGATGTAGTCTGCAATTCCAAATTTAATGTGACAAAAGTGCGGAACCAAGGTATTAGTTGGGATGAAATTACGACGGTTCATGCTAGAACTTTATGCACCGCTAATATTGCGACCTTGTAAACATTTTTGTAAGTAAGCAAGGCCATGAAAAAAATAGTTAACGCGAGTGTCTTACGGCAAATGTACACCTAATTTAAAGAATTACTATTCGAAAAATATTCAAAAAAATTAATATTCATTTAAAAATTATTCAAAACACTAAAACAACTATTTGCACAGCCCTATATCATTAATACTGTATTTATTAAACTGTGTTTCTTGGCGGTATGTAATCGAAGGTGTCAAGTTTCTTGTACCTTTCACGCCAACCTCTAAGTTTACAAAAATCTGTAAACCGTGTTGTAAGGTGGTTGCTGAAATCTGCAACCTACCCTTGAAGAGATCCAAGAAGATCGAAACACGAGTACGTCATTCTTACCCTTGAACGGGCCTTACGGTTTAGGATACGAATTGGGATTTCCAATTGCTGTATTCCCACCGTAGCGGGTGGTGTATCGTGCGGAGCACACACGTCCTAAAGACGCACTCTTGAACATGACAGATACCAGCTATTGGTCTCCGACCGATTCTCACCTCAAACAGGGGTGGTTTCCGATGTTGAAGTTCCCGAATACGGACAGGGGATTGGAAAGTCGCTGGTCTTCCTGTCTCATATCTTAATGTCATGTTCGTTTCGACTTCAGAGAGTTCTAGTTCTACGTCTCATAGTCTCATCAGGTGTGCAATTTAGCACACAGTGTGCTAAGGTGGGAATATAGCAATTGGAAATCCCAATTTGTATCCTAAACCGTAAGGCCCGTCCAACGATAAGAATGACGGTAGTCGTGTTTCGATCTTCTTGGATCTCTCAGGTAAGGGTAGGTTGCAGATTTCAGCAACCACCTTACGACACGGTTTACAGATTTTCGTAAACTTAGAGGTTGGCGTGAAAGGTACAAGAATCTTGACACCTTCGAATACTGTATTTACTTGTGTATAGTGCACACTTTTATTCCGAAACAACTGATAAAAATTCAGTGGTGAGCTTTATACATGGAAAATAGAAAAAACTACGTGGAGAAAAAAGGTTGCCTGGTTAAAAGTGGGGGGGGGGGAGAAGGTGGAGTTGTCATAAACTGATGGGCTGACGGGTGTCAAAAGTGGGAGGAAGAGAAAGAATGTTTAGGTTCCTCCATCCCTTTTCTCTCCCCCTCCTCCCTCAACCCTTGATTTGCAGTAACATTTGCTGCTAAAACCCAATTTTTTTGTTTCTCCTTATCCACGTTCCTGTTGAAAATGTTACTCAGTGTTTACATTAATACGCTGGTTAAAAATTTGTCTGATGGCCAGGCGTTTACTAGCTTTTACATAGGTACAGTAAAACCTCTTTATAATGACCCCTCACGGTTCCCGAGATTAGGGTCGTTATAAGATTTCGGACCAATTTGGAACCTCTACATGTCGAAATAGGCCGTTTTCGCATTAAGACCATGTTCAGTCATCTTAAACAATAATAAATCTTACATTTAAACTAAGTTATAAATAACATTTATGACCAAGCGTCTTTTTAAGAAAAGGCAATAGTGTATTCTGCTCTCAGGGCTTTTCTTTTACGCCGTGAACGTTTAGAAAGTCACGCGCTGTGAGGTTACGTGCCGTGTCGCCGCTAGCTTGTTATCGGCCGGCCAGGAGGATATACCATGATGTAGGGGGGGGGGGGGAGTGCCGAAGATGGCTGCGGGCGCATGCATCAATCAATACCACAGCCACAGCAGCTGTCCTCTTCAGCACGTCAGCTTGCTCTGCCTTGAGAGCGACAGAAAGATAATCGCGGGCGTGCACTGTGACGTAACGTTATCGCTCACTTAAAATATTAAACTTACATGTCAATGCGTAAAATATTTCGTTCCGGACAAAGAAAATGTAGCGACATGGCCTCCACTCTACTAAAAGTGTACTATTAATTAGTTAACAGCATAGTCGTAGCTGTTGTATGAGCAAACGTTTAAATTTATTAAAGAGTAAACAAGAGACAAAAAATCATGAAAAAACTACCAGTACACTAGTAAGAAATTTACCAAATATAATATCCAACAAACATGATAAATTAGGCAGATCATTTGTTTACTATTATCACTGTGTTGACAGGACACCAAACAAACACACAATAAAAGAAAGTCTGACACATTAAAGGGCCGAACAACTGTTTCCTATTTTTTAAAAAAGTCCTACGCTTACAGGCAAGTTTTGTGCTCTAAGTTGGCCGAACCATTCCAGCACAGCTTCCTCCAAATTGGCGTGCATCTTACGCCTTAGCTTTTTTACGTTTGCATTGCCTCCTTCCTCCTGCACTGCATTTACGATCTCGTCCATCATTTTTAAGATTGTAAACAATGCTGATTACGGGATGCCGAATTCCCGCGCAATCTCTGACTTCGGCTTCTGTGTCGATTCCACTTCCTTGATTATTTCATACTTCTTCAGAAACGACAGGCCGACTCGCTTTCCACTCATTATGGAAATATCGAAAGTCCATATGAAGTTTTAAAAAATGTATGGGTCGTCAACAACCGTTTACAAAATCAAACTTAATAATTGTAACCAAATCGAAAGCCAAAAGAACTGCGTGGGTCATCAATATTCATTCACAAACTCAAACCAAATAAATTACAAATTGAAATCGTGAAAATAAGCATAATAAGTCGTCATAAATCGTAAAAAACAAAGAGAAATCCAAAAGTCGGGCAATAAAGTTGTTATAATAGAGCAAACAGAGAGCGTGTTGCGTATCTAACAGCGACCGAGAGAACACTGGCATGGCAGTGGCACATGAACAAAGGTGGAGAATGCCGAGCGCGCCGGGTATTCACGTGAGGGGAAAGGAAGATAAAAGTACCGTTACGCCTGGAGAGAGGAAGGATGAGTTGTCGCTTGCCGCGTGCAGTACAGTTCTCGCCACTAGAAACGCAACACGGTGCACAAAAACCAATTTTTTGCAGATTTCCTTGGAATTTTAAATAAAAAAATAAAAAATCACGGTTTCCCAAAAACGGGTCATTATAGACAGGTGGTCGTTATAAAATGGGTCGTTATAAAGAGGTTTCACAATATGCTGCTCGGCAATTTGATGTAGCAGAAACGAAAGTTTGTGGGTGGCTGGCAGTAGCATTATGAGAAGTTAATTTTGACGTCCCTCTCTCTGTGTCGTGATCAGGGATCTGTCTGTGGGGAAAGAAACAAAGACACCACTGTTCCTTTTTTTCCGGAAGAGAAGTGTCATAAAGAAGTCAGGCTTGCAGCTGTCCTGGCACGTTATCATTACCGTATTTGCCGGCATATAAGACGACTATTTTTACCTATTTTTGGCCTTCAAAAATTGCTACTCATCTTATATGAAGGTGCAAAAATTTTGGTATCCAAAAAATTGTTTGAAAACCAAGCTGTAAGCTGTGGAGTCATATGCTGTTTCAAGGAATTGAGTTTTTCGTCACAAATGAAAACGAGTGCCCCGTTTTTTAAATAAAATTTACGGTACAAAATTTTGATGAGTGTAATTCATGATAAAAGACACTTCCTCGCAGCGAAGCAGCGATAGATGCAGCTGGAGCGTGTGCCGAGATACTTTGTCTCGCCAGCCTACAACTCTCGGGCGAAGAAAACAAGGATCTAGGTCCGGATGCTTACATCCTTTGACTTGTAAGCACAAAACTCTCGGGCGGAAAAAACGAGGATCTATGTACCGTACCACACATTCAGCTGGCAGACAACAGCAGTGCACAGGAATGCAATGACCTTGCAAGCATCTGTTGTAGCCTGGCGTTGTCATGTAGAGTGCGGCGTTTCTCAGTTCGGCGTTGCCAAGTCGCTCACACCTGCCGGCAACTGATCTTGTCGCCGGCCGCCGCCGTGCATTTCCTTGGCTCTTGGGTACCCAGAGGGCAGTAGTAGCCAATGTTATTCGTTTATGTGTCTACTATGATGTTTATATGACGGTAATAAATGCATCGAAAATATTTAAACTTAACTTTTAATGTTTCTGGCAAAGGGAAAAAATGTTTTACTGTCGGGAATTTCAAAATTAGTGCAGTGCAGTGCATTTCCCAAGGGTGGGGCACAAATTTTACAGTTCCAAATACAACTGCCACACTTACGACAAATACTATTTGTTTTATGATTTTACATTTAGAATATGAACATTTTCCTTGATAGCATCTTCATAATTAAATTCATTTTATTTTTATTATTTTAATTGTGTATTTAATGTGAGTGATGATACAAACATGTCAAATTCCCGGAAACACTTTATAACTGACCTGGCAAATTCAATGCTATTTGTCTAGTATGTGTTGTTACAATATCTCTGGACGGCAGATCACTTCCAGTATGAAGAAACATCTAGAGAAACACAACACACACGAGGGGGGAAAGATATTTAACAACAGTGATTCAGACATCCCGGAAATAGTTACTAGGAGAATTGGGTATAGAGAATAGAACAATTTGTGAATGAATCAAAACATTTTGGAAAAATCCCATCTGTAAAAATAAATGTTCTGTTAAAAACTGTACAGTGTGGGATATGCAAACTTCTGACTCTGAGCGTAAGCTTTACACACCAAGTCCACTAGTTTCGCAAAACTAAATGTCTAATAATCAGTAAATAAAAATGTTATCCAATAAAAACTGTGCATTGTAAGTACGTAGTTTTAAACAAATACAGTCAATGCAAATGCAATACGAGGAGAGTTGAGTGTGGCAATAGGTATGAATGTTGAAGGGTGGACGGTAGGAGTACACAAGATGCTCTCCCTTGGTGTTCTATTTCTACGCATGTCATGCTGGCAGTTTATATCAGGTGCCTTCGGGGATGCACATTTCAAGTCACAACTTCCGCAGTTTTTGTTTTTTATTCTTTATAAAAATTTTGTTCTATTGCTTGATGGTTTCTCAAAATAACCTAGTGAAACCCAGTACTCATAAAGTTCGGGTTCTACTTTATCAAAACATACAGATACTGTATAAATTACAGTCTTAAATGTCACCCTTCTATACTTACATGTAGTGACGGGACGATTCCACTTTTTTCTCGATTCCGATTCTCGATTTCATTCAAAAATTTTAGCTCCGATTCTCGATACTCAATTCGATTCGATGCTGCTAGCCTGCTATTAGGTCTATAATATTGTGAAAGAACTAAGAAATGTGTTACTTATTTTGTGTGCCACATTTATCAAAAAACAGAAATCCTTTTATTTCATGTACAGATGAACAATGGGTTAGTAGTGGATACAAAAATCATTTGATATCTGTGGAATATAACAACTAACTATTTAACATAAAATCTTAGTCTCAAAATTCAAAAACAAATTAAAAACTTTATCATTATTGATAAATGTTTCAAATATAATATACCCTAATATTTAAATGACATAAAAGTAGGCCTATAACATGATATGTAATTATGAAGATAAATTGAAATTTTTTTTAAGGCACACAAGCATTTTAACTTTTTCTGGATCCAGACGATTGCTTTTTTGTCACATATTGTTCCAGCTGTACTAAACAGCCTTTCTGAAAATACTGTAGACGGGGGAATAAACAAGTGCTTTTTTTTTGCTAAATTGCGTAGTCTTTGAAACTACTTCTGGTCTCTCCAGTACTGGTGAAGATGAGTTGTGGGAGGTGCTAGAGGTTCTAAGAAATACTCTTGGACCTCAGACTTGGCACTATGTTGTAAGCCTACATCACATAAAGGTGTAGAGCAATGGCGTCTCGTCAGGGTAAGCAAGGCAAGCAGTGCTTGCCCAGGCAGCTTCCTGACAATCCTCTGATTATAATAAATATTTACTTGTAACCTTGTCTCCACTAGAAGCTAACGATGACCCGTGAAAATAGGTGTATATTTTACAAATTCCGCTCAGATTACAGTAGAACCCCAATTTAACGAAATTCCATGGGACCCGAAAATGTTTACTCTAAATCGATGTTTCGTTGAATCCGACTTCACACACCCCCCCCCCCCCTTCCCAAAGGAAAAAAAAAATGGTTAAATCCTCGGGCATGTTTCGTCGGAATTTAAAGTAACTTTAAAAAAGTATATTGGCTCAAAACAATAACAAAACACATTTACCGTCAACAGGTAAGCCACAACCGTGAAAAAAAAAAATCTGCGAAAAAAACTTTAAAAACTTTTAGTGCAACGCTCGGCGAGCGTGCGTATGGTGAGTTAGGCCATCCTTGCGTGCGCCATCAACACGTGGGACGTGATGACTAACACCGACGAGTCGTCAATCTTTTCATCAATCTCCCGCCCGCCCCACCAACAAAATTAAGAAAATTCCCTCGAAAAATTGTAAAAAAAAAAATAAATAAATAAAACTACAAGGAAAACTGGATTAAAAGTTTGCGAGCCAACGGTAAAATAATAATTAAATACGCGCTGCGGTGGCCATTATAGCTTGTATGCAGTCGCACTCGTGAAACAAACTCTGCTTCCTAGCTAAACATACTTTGAACTCAAGGGTTTTTTTTAGCATCTGAGAAACAAATTATTTATGTTTACAGTAGCAAATTAGTTGTAAAAAGTCTGCATAAATAACATTACGTAAATTTTTATAAACTCACTTGTTTTATCACGGGACGTGAGTGTGAATAATCACGCTGCACACCACTGCATAGCTGCCAACCTCAAGGATTCAGAAATGTAGTACAATTTTCAAAATGAGTAAAATTTTGCGTAAACGAGTCGCGGCATTTCAAGTGTTGTGTATATTTAAATGCCATCGAACTAAAACACTTTGGCTATTTTTTAAATAAAATATAACACTGTTAACATGTCAATATGTTGTATGCAAAATAAATTTAGAATATGCAGAATAATTAATAAAATTACCTAACATTCTAACTACTATTCATATGTTATGTTCATGGCTAAAATTGCATAGCCTCCCTAGAGCAATTATAAAGAAAACAAACTTAACAGGGATATTACTGAACAAATTATAATTAAGGCTTACTTTGTTGCACCATCATAAATACTGCTCATAATATAAATATTCCTACAAATCTAAATAAACCTAGTAGAGGTAGTTTTGGTTTCTGCAAGTTTACAAACTTTACCGATTTTAATACATCAATAGATAGGCCCCTACGTTACAATTTCTGGTAATACAACTTTTAAATTCTCTTTCACAGTTCCATAAATGCACGAAAACTTCTTAATAGTGCAAATTAGACAGTTTAATCACACTCATCTAACCACAACTCTCCAACACTGCAAATACTGTGGATTTGAGAAATAAATCGTACACGTGCAGATATAAGAGTATTTAATCTCTTATACAAAACCACATACTCTATAAATTTTTGAACAGTTTTTACATCCGCACGGTTTGGTAATTGTATAAAAACGTCATTGTAAAAACTGCAAAGATGTATTTCCCAGATATAAAAATTGCAGTATTCCTATGTTTTACGAATATTAAATATGCGACGTCGATACAATTACCGGCACTAAAATACGACGTCACAACAACAAAATGATACATTTAACCTGGTCAAAAACCATGTTTACAAACACTACGCAACTATGACGTGCGCTTTAACATTTACTGGAAAAATAAGAATTAAGCGATAAATTCTTTCAGTTCACAAGATTTTATGCATGTTCTTGAGCAATAACTACACGGAAACGGTAAATTGGAAAGCCACTTAAAATTGAAACATTCTCGTGACTTTTGTTTGCACGAGTCCTGACCACAGAATACATAGGATGTTCTCGACAGCCATTTTTAGCAAAGAAGACAACAATCGATCGGGTGTGTTCGGCAAAGTTCGGGATACGTTCGTACGATGCGTGAATAATAAGGTACTCTGTAGTGAACAATATAGTACAATGGCTATAAATACAGCACGCTAGTTACCAAAACTACAATATCACAGTTTTATTTATTATATACGACACTGTAAGTCAGATATACATACCACATTGTTGTACCGAAATTATGGGATTTCAGTACCAGATTTCTTTATGAACTAAGCAAACGGAAAAAAAATTGGAAAGCTTAAAATCGTACAATAATTCACATGAATCGTACAGCCGTACAATAGGGCGCAAACTCGTACATTGTACGGGAAAATCGTAAGAGTTGGCAGCTATGCCACTGCATTCTATTGGTAATAGAATTAATGAAGAGGGCACACTGCCATGCAGCGCATTCTAACGGAGACGCGAAGCACTATCTATGAATTGGTTCTTGCGCTGTCCACCGCCGCACTGTGGAGACTGGAAACCTAGATGCTCGTTCACTCGTTAGCCGCCAGGATGAGGATCTAGGCGCTCACGCTTGTTGTGCAACATAGCGGCGCTCGCTCGGCCGCACCCACGCGTGCGTATCTCAAAATCATTCCTGCGGCCAAAGTTTTTAACGAATTTTTTTTGTTTTTCCACGGATGGTTTAAGCTTTTCTACTGAGAAATAAAAATATGCTGCGATCAGTGCTATTATTTTTTAAAGGACATAAATTACAATTAATATTCCATTTTATCAAAGTCACCAAGTCATTTAATACATTTTTTGTTATATTTTGAAGGTTCCTGAAAATCCTTTCGTTAAATAGCTGTTTTCATTATTCCCGAGTTCGTTAAATCGGAGCTCTACTGTACAACACTGTCAAACAGAAGATAAGAACTCTTAAACAACCAAAGCAAGCTGTTGAAAATAGCTTCCAATAACGCTTTCAGTGGGTAGAGTTGCCGCGATAGTATTCAGGTGAATGAAGGGGTTGGCGGGGTGTCCGGTTGGAAGAAACTCGAGAGGGGATTGGCTATGTGACGCTGTGTTAGAAGCTACGATAGCAGTGCTTTCTCACCGAAGTGATATGAATATAGCCGACCATAGCAGAATTGCCACTATAGTGGTTTTGTTACCAGTTACTGTGATTTCAGATAATGTATTACCGGTCAAGTTTTGTAACTTATACGTTGATAAACAGGGAGGCGAAGACTGTTTAAACTGATACTAGTAAATTGGAAATTTTCTTTTCTGTTGAAAAGACCTACCGTCTCCGGTGATTATTCCAGTGCAATTAGTGGTTTTCTATAAACTTCAGTTGGCAACACTGGTCACTAGCAGTTCGTTTTACTACACGAATCCAATATGCTGGCAAGTTCCCGCGCTGCATGGTTATGCTGCCAAGTGAATATTATTGTTTATTTAATTTGGTTCTTGTGCGTTGAAATTTACCTTTATTAGCTGCGCTATCAAAACTAGGGATAAAATTGGTTTTGCGATACTAAAATCCAAGAAACATAAAATGAATTAAACGGAAACGTGGATGCAAGTGTTGTGTGTGTGGATTGCGTGCTAAACCTTTTCTCCAACAGTGTTTTTACTATTCAACAAAGCTGTGACATCAGAGAAGGTAGGTCGACACCTGAAACTAGTGTAATGCAACATGTTTGTAATCTTTTTTAAAACTTCTCTTAATTCAAAATGTTTGTAAATGTTACAGAATTAATTTCAATAACGGTGTTTTGTGCTCAGTTCTCATAAACATATCTGAACTATCCTTGTGAGATCGATTGTTGACTGTAATTTTTTTGGAAGCTACTTTTACAATGAAACATCTTGAAAACCCAGTTGCCAAAAGAAGCGTTAGGTCGTTCAGGATAAAGGGAACACTAAAAATTTAACATCTGAAAAATATCACTGGCCGTTACAGCATATAATTCTAGGTTAACTATAGTTGCTCTACACCTTGTATGGTTGGCAGCGAAATTACGCAAAATAGTTCCGTTTATTTCCATATTTTAATAGAACAATACTGAAACAAAATCAACCGAAATAGACATACTTGTATTTTATATAACTATATTTTTTATCAAACTATATAGGTTCCTACCGACTGCACACTTTATGTTACTTGCACAAACATCATGTGCCGTGTCTAGAGATGTTAAACATTTCCCATTGTTTGCCGTTACGCGCGGAAAAATACGAAACGGCTGAAAATAGATTTTTAGCAGGGCATTTTTTGAGTGCTCCCTTTATCCCAAACCGTCTATAGTAATACTACAACTAACTTTGAAAATTATGCAAATTGTTCAACAGTGTTGATGGCAGGATATTAAATGAAGGCTTTATGAGAGCTATGATTATAATAATGAGAATGCTGTAACTCTACAGCCAATGGCCTCGAACATCGGCCACATCACCAGCCATGATTTTCCAACACGTGGGGGAGTCATTTCAGGTTTTTCTTGGGGGAGGGGGGTGACAGTTAATAATAAAACTTTGGTTTATGCGCTTAATGTTAGTATTATGTAACTAACAAAATACACAAAAAAATTTTATATACTTATCCCTCTAAATCCGGGAGAGGGAATTTGCCCCCCCCCCCCCCTAAATGACGCCCCTGCCAACACTGCATACTGTAGATAGTAACACGACAATCTGACCCACCGCCTGGCTGGCTCCTTGGTTTTATCTTATAAGGTATAAGGTATCCCGTCATATTGCCTTCACGCATCCTGATAAAGAATTTTTGACGCGATACCCGATACCTTAACAGCTGCCATACAAGACGTTATGATTTCCTGCTGAACTGGTTGCCATGCTTGTTGCCAAGGAAAATGCTTTTTAGTCCATTTTATTATTACTCTCTTCCGTTAAAATATTCCGAGATTTAAGGTCCCTCCTCCCCTCTTTCTCTTTTAAAACGCTAAAATCTTGGTAGCCACAATAATGACTAGTAGCTTGCCTTTAAAATTAGATCACGCATCGCCACTGGTGTAGAGTCATCAACAAGCTGAGTGTACAAGCCCCACATACCATGAGATGGAACAGCCAACTGAAAAAAAATAACATTCATATAACAAATTAGAAATGAATATTATTTTGTGGTCTTTATGTTGATTAAACAAAGGTACCAACATTTACCTTATTCTCGGACTTGCCAACTGTACTATTTTCTGAAGTTGGAAGTGCTATTTATTCTGCTTTTTTTAGTCAAGGATAGCTTGGCCACTTCAACTTTTTCTTTGCAACTAAACTCAGAACCCTTCAGACGTGGATCAAGCAAGGTTGCAGTGGTGTACATGTCGTCATCCTCAACTGATCCATAGCGCAGTTTGAAGGAAGCCAGAAGATAATTGCGCATGCCTTGAATATTTGAACGAACAGTCACTGTTTTTTTCAAGTTCTTTCTGTGTAACATTTATGATTCAGAAATTGTAACTAATGATGAACTTACTGTGAGTGTTACCTTTTCAAAAATGTCCAAGGTGTCTATTATAGCAGACAGCATTTCCCATTATGTAGATGTCAGTTCAGCAGGAAGGTTTAAGTCAGTACTTGCAAACATAACTGCAAGCTTCTGTTCCACTAATCGTTTTGCCATATGAAGAGCGGAATTCCACCACGTAGGCTCGTCTTGAAAAAGCAGATGCTGTGGAACTCCAACTGCAATCTGGGCTGCACGGAGCATTTAAGTAGCTTTTGCAGAGTGACGAAAGTGACCAACTATCCGACGGCAAGTGGCAATAACATTTTAAATTCTTGTCACATTGAATGCTCCTTCATTCACTACTACAGTGAAACTCGTTTAAGACGTTCTCGCATAATAAGTTTTCCCGCCTAAAAGGTTAAAATTTTTAATTCCCTAACACACATCCATTTAGTTCTAGGTTAATAAATCCCATTTAAAAGGTTTTTGTTGAAAGCAGATAACCCGCATATAGCGTTTAAAAATAATGAATATTTATTAAAATTATGCATACAATATTTTGTTACCAGTATCTAAAAAACACGTCAAAAATAATTTTGAAACTTTCAGCGATAGCAAAAACCTTAACCACACGCCGCATGTGCTCTTCCCAGTACGTTCAACCAATCCTATGTGTTAATTGGCTGTTCCATTTACATTACACGAATCATATGCCCACGCTGTATCGAATCACTCACAGCCGCTGTTCTACTTGAATACAGTGTCCCCACGATTATAGTGGCCAAACAACAGCACGCCGCAGACTTCAAGCGCTAACTCGATGACTAATAAATGCAATAATTCAAAGTAATTGTGTAGCTTTGATTACTATTAATTATTCAACACGCATTTCTAAAAGTTATTCACATCGGTAATAAAACGTGTGGAAATGATTACCAACATTGGCGAAGGTGTGACGAAGGCGAAATAGTCGCTGTTTACATTCGCAGCGTAATTTGATTAGCTGGTTAGTTGGTTTAGTTCGAAAAGGAAACAAGAGTATAGTAAGGTAGCACGTGGTTATTTTCGATATCTAGTGAATTTTGTGTGCATTAAAACATTTTCTCTGAATATACGGCAATTAACTTATTGCCGGGTAAGATGGCGTCTACAAGTAGTGGCGTACCACTGAAGCGGAAAGTATTAAGTTTTGAAGAAAAACTGAAGATTATTTTGGCAATTGAAGCAAATCCCAAGGTCTCCAGAGTGGCCATGGCGACGAAGTTGGGAATACCACCATCGACACTTAACGGAATCGTTGCCAAACGGGACAAGCTTCTGGCTAGCAGTGGAAGCATTTCATCAAAATGTAAGAAAATGAAAACGGGATTGTACGACGAAGTTGAAAATGTGTTATTAAAACGGTTCAAAGAACAAAGGGCTCTCGGGATTCCAACAAACGGCCCTATTTTGAAAGAGATGGCTACACAAATTGCTCATAACTTGGGAATTAAATTCACTCCTTCAAATGGCTGGCTTGACAGATTTAAGAACAGAGTGGGAATCGTTTATAGATCTGTAAGTGGAGAATCTGAGAGTGTTTGCAATGAAACTGTGGAGAGTGGGAAAAGATCAATGTTGCCAGAAATTCTCAAGAACTACGAACCAAAAAACGTTTTTAATGTTGATTAATGTGGCCTATTCTTCAACATGCTTCCTGATAAAACATTTGTGTCGAAAGGGGAAACATGCCATGGGGGCAAACAAAGTAAAGAAAGATTGACAGTGTTGGTGGGAGCTAACATGGATGGCACAGAAAAATTACCACTTCTGGTAATAGGAAAACCAAAAAAGCCACGATGTTTTAACAACATGAAAACATTCCCTTGCAAGTATAGAAACAATAAATCAGCATGGATGACTTCAGAAATTTTTGAAGATTATGTTCGTGCCCTTGATGCCAAGATGGGGTGTCGAAACAGGAAAATAGTGCTTTTCATGGATCGTTGCCCAGCCCACCCAGTGCTTGCAAACTTAAGAAATATCAAGATTGAGTTTTTTCCTCCAAATTC